>ML732248.1:0-127599 GCA_009176345.1 Aspergillus leporis | reverse complement strand
AAGGGAAAGAAAAGGAAAAGAACAACTTTCGGGGTATAGTTCGCCAAGATGATGGGATATGGGGGTCATTCATTCCACCAGCAACGGCAGAATGCTCAACAGCAGCAACATGTTCAGTCCCCGTCCATGGGGGCGGCGGCTGCGGCTGCCACGCATCAACAACAACAACAACAACAACAACAACATGGTACGGGCATCGCTGGGAACAATTCTCTGCTTCGCGGTCAAACACAGACCGACCTGGCTGCTGCTCAGTCCCCGGATCTCCGCAAGATGACTCCATCGTCGACGGCGCCACAAGTAGGAATTCCCACGGCGGGTAATTTCGCCTCGTTTGCTGGCCATTTCCAACCTCAGGGTTCCTCTGAGCTACTATCCAGAGGAGCCGACCCCGTGGGTCAACTAAAGGAACCCTATCTATCGTTGCAGAGCTTTCAGAGGAGTATGAACCCCATGGCCAGTTTTCGCGCGCATCCCGCTGCGGCTATGAATGCTCAGGCTGCCATGTCGCCGCACGCCCATGCCATGGGGTTGTCGTCGCCACAGCAGTCGATGGACCGCTTGCAGCACGCGCAGTATCAACACCGACAGTCGACACATACGCACCCGGTGCAAACGCCAGCCACGGCGTCCCCCATGTTGGCCGCGGCTCAACCCCAGACCCAGCATCAGTACCAGCAGCAGCAGGCCCAGTATCAACCGGCACAGCAGCAGCAGGTGGCGCAATATCAAGCGTCGCAACAGGCCCAGTACACCCCGCAGCAGCAAGCGCAATTCCAGCAGGCTCAACAGTCCCCATACCAACCGGCCCAGGCCCAGCCTCAGTATCAAGCCCAGGCCCAGGCGCAGCAATCGCCATACCAGCAGCAAGTGCAGCAAACCTTCCAGCAGCAACAGGCTCAGCAACAAGCGCAGCAATCCTATCAACAACACGCCCGCTACCAGTCGCAGCAGGCCCAGCGCTCACCGTACCAGTCGCAGACCCAGCAGCATGCGTTCCAGGCGTATCAGCAGCGTCAATATCAGCCACAACAGCAAGCCCAGTATACACAGGCGCAGCAGCAGCAGCACGCGGCCATAGCACAACAACGCACAGCACAGTCGACGACGCCGTCAACAATGGGTGGAAGTGCAGAGCTTTCGGTGCAGGAACCGGAAACGGAGGAGACTAAGACGAAAAAACGTCCGAAGCAAACCAAGCCTGTTGTATCTCCAGCAATACCTACAAAGCAAGTGAACGACCAACCGCCAGCCATCTTCGCCACAGATGCGCAGACGCATGCTCATGCCCAGGCTCAAGCTCGGGCACAAGCTCAAGCCCAGGCTCAGGCTCAGGCTCAGGCTCAGGCTCAGGCTCAGGCTCAAGCCCAAGCTCAGGGACAGGGTCATGGTCAGGTTCCAGCCCAGCAAGCCCAGCAAGCACAACAAGCACAGCCAACTCCAGGCCAACCTCAAGCTCCGAAGAAAGGAAAATCCGCGTCGGCAGATGGCACCCCGAAAAAGCGAGGACGTCCCCGGAAATCCCTCGTCCCAGGCGAAGAAGCACAGCCTAAAAAGCCTAGGAAGACTACTTTAAAAGCAGCGGCAGCAGCAGCAACCGCCGCTGCACAAGGCGGCAATGCAACCCCGGCTACAGTTACCACAGCTCCAGGGACAACTCCGGGCACAGCCCCGGTCGCCAGCACAGGCCCGATCGCTCAAGGTCTCGCTCCGCCTCCTATCCCTGGTGCCGCACCTGGCACCGTGCTTAATGCCGACGGCACCCTCGTACCGCAAAAGAGACGCCGTGGCCGCCCGCGCAAGTCCGAAATGGATCCCAATGCTCCACCAAAACCCAAAGCTCCGCGGAAACCGGCATCATCCAAACCCTCCGGCACTGGGCGCCCGCGTGGCCGTCCTCGCAAGGCCGACATCGCTGCTCGACAGGCAGCTGCGGAAGCGGAAGCGCAAGCCAAAGCACAAGCACAAGGCCAGCAGAATCCAACGCCGGGCCAGGGCCAGGGCCAACCTCAAGCGCAGTCTCAACAGCCCCAGGGCCATCCTCATCCTCATCAAGCTCAGCCACAACCACAACAGCAGCAACAAAAGCAACCACAGGCTCAACATCAGATGCAGGCTCAACCCCAAATTCAAGCCCAACCCCAGATGCAAGCTCAGCCCCCCATGCAAGCCCAACAACCAACGATGCAAGTTCAGCCTCAATTACAGGCCCACGCTCACGCCCAGCTCCAGGCAGCCCACCAGCATCACGCTCAGCACCATCAGCACCCACACCCACACCAGCATCAACTCCAGCAACACCAGCATCATCCGCATGCACTTCAGCATCCGCACCAGCTCCCGCAAGCCCAGCATCAGCACCAGCATCCGCACCAGCTCCCTCATGCCCATGCACACGTACAAGCTCAAGCTCAGGCACAAGTACAGGCTCAAGCTCAAGCTCAAGTACAGGCTCAAGCAGACGCAATGAAGCTAAACCAAGCTCAAAAGCGCGGCCCTCAATCCCTAGACGACGACCCCCGCAAACGAGCCTACATCATGCCGCAAATGTAAATGGGCGTTCCCTGAAATATCATGGAAATAATCTGTACCGTTTTTCTTACCTAGTCTTCTTCTTCTTTTTTTTTTTTTCCCCTTTTTTTGCGTCTTTGCTTAATCAACTAGTCCCATTGATTGAAAGTTATCAGAGCAACAAACACCTGTTTCTATCCCCTATTGTTTTTCCCTGTTACTTTTCCAGCACAGTATGCCTACGATTTTCTTCTCTTTCCCAGTTAATGCAGCAGTGCACACCCCCACACATCGATGTTAACGAGTTAATTTTTTCTATTTTTTCCTTACTTTCTTTCTCTACGTTTTAGTCATAGTCATCTTATTCATATTTGATTCTATGTTTTGCTCCACTCTTCTCTAGTTATCTATCTAGCGTTATCCACCTTGCGCTTGAATATTGATAGTTTGTCTATGTTTACTGCTAGTTGAAATTTCAAAGTTAAGACTTTTTTTATCTCAGTGTATCTTTTCTTTCGGTGACTTTTCCATCACTGCTTGTAGGGGTTCCTGAGGAGAGGAGGGATGTATCTATGTTTTTGTTTGTGGACTATCTCGACAGAGTAAAATCAAGTTATCTATCAGTTAAATTATATTTAACATAGATTTTAGTTTTCAGTTCTACAATTTAGTGAACATCAATCGTAAAGTCATGACGAATACATAAGAGTGGATAGTGAACAGGCTCATCATACAATACATAACGCGCATTACTAATTCATATCAATTCGCGGATTTAATCAGTTTCAGTCTCCATCATCCAAAGAGATTCGTCAATAGGGGGCAAGGATGCACCGTCCGGGAGACCAGTAAGATCAAGCTTCAAGCTCGGCGCAATCCGACGAATAAAGCTATCGCAGAAGACAAACGCGCGTCGTGCAGTGGTACTGGTGTGGCTCATGGTGTGGAGCCAGCGACTGACTTTTTTGCTTGCTTCAAGTATGGTTTGGGTGTCGATGGGTGAGTTCTTGGTGGATGTCTCCGAGATTGTCCAGCAGGAGAGGCCAAGGAGTAAGGCGGTATTGGCTTGCATGAGGAAGTGGAGAACGTTCCACCACGGAGCCATGCGCGCCATCCATTGGATGTCAGGTTCATCAGGGAGGATGGAGGTCAGGGAGCAGGCCGAGTGCAGACAGCTGAGAGCCATTTCATCGCGAAGATGAGAATGCGAGGTTTTTGTTGGCGGGGGTGAGGAGTTGGTTTTCAGGTTTGAGTGCGACACGCAGGGCCGGCAGAGTGTGATTCTAGCGCTGTAGAAGGTGAACGCAAGACATATCCGCTCTCGAATAAAAGGGTCAGTTGCTGGCACATGAAATCGTTCGCTATTTGGTTCCGTAAATCGATAAGCGCTGGGCAGTTTGGACAGCCAGGCTTCCAATGTCATGCCGTATTTACGTATGCGGTGGTGGATCTTACTAGTCGTCTCACGTAAAGCTTGAATGCTGTAGACTTTGTTTAACACGGCGTGGGTGATGCTGGTGAGGTCTACCAGGCAATGGAAGAACAGAGATGGACTAGGCTCGCAAGTCACCAGCCATTCGGCGCTAGACCGGGCCTCCTCCTCCGTTTGCAGCAGTGTTAATTTGAGATGGCCGTCTCGTAGGGTTGGAGAGAAACGAAGAAACTCGGGCTTATTGAAGACGTCCTCTTCAAACGGAATTGGTAGCGACGTGGAGCTCAAATTCTCGCTGACACAGGAGACTCGCCCAGTGATGGAGGTAAGCTGGTGTTCGAGAAGATAGATGGACCACCACAAGCGCGTTCGTGCTTCTTTAGACGCCAGTTGTGTCCGATCATCCACCAAGCGAAGGTTGATCCCAAGTGATAAAGCTGATCGGAGTGCCATACTAGAGAATTTGAAGGATCTGAAAATGAGTCAACACTGCTGTCCGAAACAAGTACATAGCCGCAGACCTATTCTTCACTAACCTATTAACCTGGCCCATAGACAGCAAATAGAAAGCCACCAGGAACTCCACCTGGATTTGCTGTAGGTCTGCATGTTCAAAGAGCGCGTTTCCACTCAAGGCCAACTTCCTAGCCCGATTTAGGTACACTATATCATCCCAGTCAGGGTCCTTGGTATGGTCCATGAGCCGATAATATCGACACCCAATAGCAAAGATCATGTTCAGTATTGCCAGCCACCTCCGCGGTGGGTTCGACGGCTGATGGAAGAATTGCCGGTACTGGGACGTGAAGATATTCTTCCTGATGACCGTGAACGCTGGATGTACATATTCCATATACGCTGTAAAGAATTTGTCGGCTAGTTCCTTGGGCGGTAGCGCGTACGCATCGACAGATTCCATAAATGGAAGGTGAAGATCGTCGAGATGATAACTCACCGTTGCGATGGAAACGTCACGCTTTTGTTCTTGCAGCTGTAGCTGTTGTTGATTGAAAGTAGTCTTATCCGACACCATATCTGAGCCATCGAGGCCTCGGTTACGACCTTCAGCCTCGTTGTCTAGTCTCTGCATCCAGAAAACTTCAGAGTTTTTCCCGAAAAATCCTGTAGCTATCGATTTTTCGTCCCGATTCAAATCTTCGTCGATCAGGTCAATCTCATCCAAGGACCCAATCGATGAGCTGTCGTTCCCCGAGTCGGAGTCGTCATCTGCAGACGATCCTTCAGACCCCTACACACTGATCAGCTTATTGTTCTATCCTCCGTAAAAGTAAAAGAGATAGGGTACAGGGGAAAGTTACGGACCTGTAAGGTCCTTCTGATCCGCCTTGCGAGGGTCCCTTCAATTTCCGGCTCAATACCTTCCAGTAGCTTCTCATAGCGGTGGACTTTCCTCGCCAACACTCCCAATTGTTTTTGGTCCCGAACCCGTTTCACATCCAGATAAGAACAGGTCACATTGTGCTCCACACATTGTCTACACGCCGGCTTGTTTCCGTCGCACTTGATCTTTCGCTGTCGGCAAGGTTCGCAGGCTCGTGCGGATCGGCGACGCTGGGAGTGACTACTGACACTTGTGTTTCGTGGAATGGCTACCTTCGGAATTGTCGGCGGTATGTCTCGTGATGAGGATGATGCGGATGACTGCTGGTTTGGGAAAACAGGTATTTCAGGATATGGGGGTATGGCGTAGGGATTGAAGCTCATCTGCGGGAAGCTACCAGGACTGAGAGGCGCCGCGCCCCAGAACCAGTCAGAAGGTGGATCGAGCCCTCGGCCTCGAGCATGCTCGTCGCCGTTCACGCCGGTGTAGATGTACGATTGTGGGTTATTCTCCATTAGCAGATGATGCAGCGGCCGATATGTCCATGAATGCGTGTCTGTCCATCATGGTGATCGATGAACATGGATGGACCTAAGAAATGAAGCAAGCCGCTCAGGGATCGCGGAAAAAAGGCACGGAGCGCAGTGATTGGATTGGATGAACCATTGAAGAAGTCGAAGATGATGTAGTCCACGGGAGGTGAACGACCAATGATGTCACCAACCGAACTATCATTGCGGAACACAAAATCATGTGATACACCCACCGTGCGTGTAAATTCAATACAGGGCTGTGGTAATTATTAACAAAGCAAAACATGAAATGAGGATGTATTCAAATTCAAAGTAGCGTTCGCTTTAGAGCACACACACACACATATCTATCGGGCATCCGGTCGGTATCTCTCTGGAGCTATCTCATCCTTTCCTAAGCTTAAACTTTCGTAGCAGTCGAGCATGTCGAAGAGACTGTGATCTCCATCTCCCGGAATGCCACGATACCGTTCATCCTCGTTTAATTTCTCCAGTCCCTTGTCGTAGCCATCCCATCGAGACGGCGATGAGAGATCTTCCGTAAAGAGAGACTTCAGCTCATCATTGAGAATACTGGAGCTTGAGGCCCGTTGGCCCTGGCCTTTAGCTAAAACAGACTGTCGAAACAAGTGGAAGAGATTCCTGCCTAGCTGAGAACGACTGGCTAAGCTAATAAAGGCGCTGGTCAATGATAGGAAGTCTTGATCCAGGATATCGAAACTCTCATGATCCAGCATCGTGAATAAAGCCAGATTGATCGCATATAACGCAAAGTGATGTGCACGACTCATGCCATACTCCCGCCGATATAGACGAGCCAAAGCGGAAATCGCACGCGCCGAGGACAATATATTCTCCAGCGCATCAAACTTCGAATGGGGTGGGGTTAGACCCGGGGGACTTTCGGGCGTTTTGGGCGCCTCGGAATCGACACTTGAAACATCATCCTCAGGTCTCCATGAAAATAGATTGATAGTCAGGGTATGGTACCTCATCCTAGCGTAACATTTAGCAATAATCGTAGGCAAGTGGCAGGGACCACCACGGGGAACCATAGACGGTGCAAGGGCCATTCCCAGCCGTGACTGGCAGCGCCCGGAAGTTTGCCGTGCTCCACGTATACAACCGGGAGACATGGGGAAAGACCGACCTCAGTAGAATAATATACGGCGGTGGTTTGCGATCCGGATTAAATGTATCCGGTAAGCCCTGATGCCACCGACGAAGTCTCTCAAACAGAGCTTCCTTAGTTCGGCGTTGATGATATGCAGAAACCGTTGAACCATTGATTGCATAAAGTTGTCGCGAGATGTCCCGCGCAATCTCGCACAAATTGCACGACTCATCGAAATATTGGCTAAGAAGGGACGGCCGGGGAGCGCGATGCGATGGATACGGAACCCACGGAGTCGTCTCATCCATTCGTGCTTTATCAGGCCGTTCCAAGTTGACCTTGTCTATTAGGCTTGGTCTCAAGAAGTCGGTGTGGACGACGCTAGTTCCGGGATGAGACCTAGTTCTCAGGTACTGTGTCGGATAACTTACGTGTCTATATGAAACAAGCCCCAAGCGGTCCGCTTGATAGAAATATTCATATCTTCCGTGAGCTGTCCAGAGCCCAGCTTGAATACCTTAGGTCCAATCAACCCTAGCGATTCGCCGGTCCATATTGCTTGGTGGAGCATCTTATAGCCGAGATCGTTGTTGCCAGCTATTGAATATCTCCACAAATGTCAGACAGTATGCGATAGTCGAGCAAAAGTTCGATACAGACCTTTCATATAGCAGAAGTGTACCCTGTAGGAATGCGAGACTGAGCTTTGCAGGCTCTTCATCCCTCAGGCGCTCAGCTTCGGCGAGAAAATCGGCACCCTTGGTTACAATATCCCCTGGGTCGACGTATGCCTCTAAATAGTCCGAGAAATGCTAAATGACGCAGTTAATATGCGCCCTTTGAATCACAAGGGAGGATTGGCTTACGCATGCATTTGCAAGAAGTGCATTAACCAGAAATGGGCTGCAAAACTCTGAGTTGAGGTCGCCCTTGGCCATATCCCGCAGGAACACATCACGATCAAGAAATACATGGAACGGGAAATCCCACGTGAAGTAGAGAGATATTAGATGCGAAACAAGATCTGCATCCTCCGTAACTGTGGTCCACGGCTTTGCGGGCACTCGGAAGGGCACCTCATCACATAAGTAGTGTATATCCATGACCTTTGGACGAAAGGAAGGTCCCGCCCCTTCTACGTTGATCACCCGTCGGACATCCTCCAGTTTGCGCACAGTGACATCGGCTGCATTATCCATCCCTTCCATTTGGGCCAACGCTTCATCGATAAATCCGCGCATCTCCTCTGCGTTGGCATCTCTTCGAATGATATCTAACAACCTGAGGCCATACGACTGATCCTCTGCGCGCATCACCCTCAGCAGATCATTGAGCATGTCTCGGTGATAACTGAGTTCATCAGCGGTGCGTTTGGCGGCAACTCGCCGACGCTGATCTAGGGTTTCATCGAAGATACAGTGTCGGTTGAAGGCTCGACAATTGTCGCACGGAGGTACCCCAGAGCACTATGCATGTCTTGTTAGTAGCTAGTTTGATCCTCTTTTTTTTCCCCCATAGAAAGCACAGGGTGGCCTGACAAGCAGCAATGAAGAAACAGCAAGAAGAGCCGAAGAGCTGAAGAAGGAGAAGAGAAAGAGAAAGAATCTAGAATAGATATCGATGATACAATATTCTGCTCAAGGGAAGTAAACAACATACTTTGCGTTTGGACTTCTTACAGGCCAAACAAGCCATCGACACGCGCTTTTTAGCAGGATCCATCGATGCCCGGTAGCTATCTCCAGGCGGACTATCGCCCGGGGGCATTTCGGATTTGAAGGAAGAAGGCCCTGGGGCGATTTGACGGTGCGCTGTCGGTTCATTCATATTGGCAGCGAAAGCATAGAACTGATTAAAGAAACACAGCTCGTGCAGCCGGTACGCCAATCTTCCACAAGGGAATCCACAGGCTAGTAGAAAAGAGCTTAGTAGAGGCGACATGCTGCAGATCGATGAGTCTTATACTGACAAACTAAGTAAAAGGTTGCCATCATGTGAAGACGGGCCCAGAACGAAATGAGGGCCTAAAGGTACCGCAAATTGAGAAAACAATGGTCCGTGAGCCCCCCTCTCATCTTGCTTTGAACTGACTGGCTTGCCTATGCATGACGTACAGGAAAAACAATCGAGGCGTGAGGCAATTCTGGTTATGGCAATAGGAAACCATGTCCGAACCCTATAGTATCCACGGCGACGTCAGGTGCCACAGCATCGCGGGCCCTTACAACTTTGAAGGTACTAGATCAGGAGACCACCAAAACTTAGGATCAAGGAACTTTTGGGTCTCCACTAGCATTGTACGCCCTCCGCCCCTGGGGAAATAACAGTCAAAATAGAGCGATAAACACCGAATTCATCCGGAAGATAGTCCCGCGACCTTGCACGTGATCCGGCGGGGATGGTGGCTGTCATGTCCCAGAGTGGCATTAGGGTAATACAGCGGCGAGTCCAGTCTCCAAGTTTTGAGTTATACTCTCCAGGCCACGATCCAGGAAATAGACATCACTCTTCGATGGTGATTGGATGTTGCTGACGGTAACGGCTGCCACAACTCAAGTCGACTACCTCGAGATTCTCAGCCTTCACATCGGGCAATGGGTCCCGAAATTGTAAACCATATACAGTACCAGGAATAGAAAGAGGGATAGGAGAATTGGAAAAAAAGGTAGTAGTGCCTATAAGTCTCACACGAAATTAAATAGTAAAAAAAGGTTAAACAGTAGTAATGAGAAATATTATGGACGAACTAAACTAAGTTTTGCTGCACACCCCGATCAAAACCGTTGCCACGAATGCGCCTCCCAGACGTTCAATCAACACAGGATATATGTTAATTAATCAGACCCAAAATCCACACAAGGTAAACCCCGCTTCTAAAAAAGATCTATCAGACCCTGCAGACATCTCCTTCTGTATGAGCCCCAAGCAGGGCGTATGGAGTATGATGCAAAGCCGATGGTAGTCCAACAGGTAACTTAATGTTCCAGGATGCGCAAGCTGCCCTGGACGACGCAGTTCTCCAGCACTGAGCCTGGAGGCACATCGATAGTGCTACCCTCAGTTGCTACAATGATGACCGTGCCCTTGAGTGTGACGTTGCGGCCCAGGTTGACAGCGCCAGTAATCGTCAGGTGATCGAGCTCAACGATGCGAGGGATGCTGGGGATGTGCTTCTGGAAGTCAGAGACCTTCTTGAAGTCGGATCCAAGCTTGATCACAGGAACACCACCGAAGCGGTTGGGGTCCATGACCAACTGACCGTGCTCCAGACGGTAGAGATCCGACTTGACCAGCATGAGATCGGAACATGTCTTCACGGGCAGGAAACGACGACGAGGAACGTTGACACCGTGGCCGTTCTTGAAGTGACGGATAGCGGCACCAACAGCGGTTTCGAGCTGATAGATAGCCTGGTCGGCATCACCCTTCTTGTCGGCGGGGATCGACTTCTCGTTGGCGATGATCTCCATCTCAAGCTCGTTCTCTTCGACGACACGCTTGATGGCGCGAAGGCTCATCCAGATGTTGTTGGTGTTAAAGTACTTGAACTTTTTGATGGACTTGAACTCGTTGACGTGCTCCTTGGGAACCTGAGCGATTTCCAGGAGACGAGCCTTGCCTTCATAGTCAATGATAGTGCCACCCTTCACATCGGCCTTGGTCTTATCAGTCAACTCCATGATGTACTCAGCCTGGGTGTCAACCATGTGCTGCAGGATGCGAAGATCGACAACAGCACCCAAGTTGTCAGCGTTGGACAGGAAGATGTACTCCACGCCCCGTTCAAGGAGCTTGTCGAGAGTGCCAGAGTTGTACAGAGACTCAAAGACGTCACCGTGGCCAGGAGGATACCAGTCCTGGAGAGGGGCGTCGAAGCTCTTAGGCGCAGGGAGAAGGGAGTCCTTAATGATACGAGGGTAGCGAGACTGGTTGAAGGTGATAATGTCCACATTGTGGCCCTGATACTTCTTAATAATGGACTGGGTGTCCTGGTCGGTGTTGAATGAGTTCATAAGAACGAAGGGGACGTTGACGTTGAAAGTGCGGTTTAGGTGCTCGATCTGGCGAACGGAGAGATCCAAGAACGACATACCCTCACGGACCTCAATGACAGACTTCGGGCCAACGCAGCCCATAGAAGTACCCAGACCACCGTTCAGCTTAACAACAGCCAGCTTGTTCAGGAATTCAACTGAGGCCTCACTGCCCAGAGTATCGTAGTTAACTACCTGAGAAGGCTGAGGAGGAGCAATACGATCCCAGTTCACTTCGTTGCCCTTAGCCTTATCGTTCAGGAATCTGCGGAAGAGAGCAAAGAAGTTGTCCATCTCAGCCTCAAAACGCTTCCGCTCCTGAGGATCAGGGACAGTCTCTGAGAGGGCATTCAAGGCATTGCGCATCTGGGAAGCAGCAACACTGGTCGAGGCATTTTCGAACGCCTGGCGAGCAAACTCTGTCAGTACAAATGTCGTAACAAAAGACATATTCGGTGTATTCAGTGGGTGTGAGAGTAGAACCACTGGTTTTAGTGGGGCAGAGGGCCTCTTCGGTATGCAAATAATCCACAGGTAAAAATAGCTATGGAAAGGGAATGTGTTCCTCAAGAAATGATAGACTAATCAAAGCCTTCAAGCGGAAGTTCGAATAACGGTGTGTATGAACCAACACTTCAATAACAACTTGAGGAATGAAAGGAAGGTGCAGGAGTATGATGAGGGAATCAAGTATCTCTAGCAAAATGGAAAGGCAAAATGCGATGTACGTGGCCAAGATGAGCGTAGGAATCGGTACGTGAAGGAAGGCCTGATTGCAGAGTAGAAATATGCGATTAAAGAGTCCATACCACCCCCAGGGAAAGGTGTTACAATGAATGGGGATGGGAAAGAGAGTCGGCTAAGGCGCTCAAGACGCTCCAAAGCTAGACTCTCATTTTACTCATGGCAGTCGCAACCCATATTTTTTCCGCTCCAGGTTCCTTCCTTCCCAACCGCATTATAAAGGCTCGCATCTCAACGGGTAGAGTAGGGTGCATACCCCTAATAGGTAGGGGCTGCGGGCCAGTTTCCCACTTGCGATTATCGACGAGTAACAAAAAAATCCATGACTTACCATGTGAGATTGAGACTTTCCGTGGTGCTTGCCGAAGGGGCCAGCGTTGGAGGTTTCAGCGGCCGGGGCCCTGAGGTGGGTAGGCAAAAGTTTGGATGCCATTGTGTGTTATGCGGGGAAGGAAGGGTTTTAGATACAAGGCAGGGAGCAGCCAGATGTTTTATGATATGAGACGGAAAGAGGCGACGGGAAGGATTCTGTCAATGTCACAACACAGTTCAGTCAGCTACAACGGAGCTTCAGAAAGCTTAACGGTGAATGTAGATAGAAAGCAAAAAGTGAAGATAAAGAAATATGGACGAGCCAAGAGGACACGACAGTCTTGATTTAAGCGGGCCATAAGGGACCCGGAGGAGGGGTCTGTTGCCACGCCCAAGAGCGTCGATCCCTTCGGAGAGAGGAATTGGGTGTCGACAGGTTGGCGTCATTGGCGAACCGTTCCCAACTGCAAATAGTGCGACAGCGTACAAAGGAGGGGGGATTAGTGTACTTACGTGACTGATAATGATAGCAGGGAATTGGGAGAGAGGGCAGGAGTTGGGCAAATAAACGAGGAGAGGGAGAAGGATTGAAAGAAAGACAAGGAAATGGAAGAAGCTTAATACTGTTCCTATTAGGTTGGTTTGGTACCTTAGGCTCCCTATGATAGTTGAACCTGATTTTATTATTTTTTTTAATATTAATATTAATATTTTATTTTTATCAACTTAGGAGGGGGGACGAAGTGGGGGTTTTGCATTTCAAGGGGACCAAAACGGTAACCATACACGATGCTTTACCAGCCCACCACTGGAATCCCGAAGGCGGTGGCACCTCATTGACCATACGAAACCAGTAAAGCCAGGCACATTCCTGTTTTTTTTTCCTACTAATGTGTACTATGGATACGATACCTATTCTTAGCATCCATCATTGGGACGTCAATACCGTCGAACCTGACTATAGCTGCATTGGCATTGGACAAGTTTTTTCTACGAAGTTCTTCGGGGAGAGAGAGAATCGAAAGAAACAAGAATGCTCAGAAAGGGGGGGGGGGAAGAACAGAGCTCAAAACCTGCAGGGAGATTCGAGGTCAGCATCATCATCTGACGTTTGTCTCCTTATTCTAGACCGAGCATAACCCCCTTTTCTCAGGGTTCGAATTTACTAATTGAACCAGACGGCAATCTACTGAAGGATCCCCACTGCCTCGTCACTTTCCGAGCTATCGTAATATTAATTAGCCTTGCCCATCGAAACTTCCTTGTCTTTTCCATACAATCAAGTTCATTTGATAGGAGGAGCAGGAGGAAGTACCACCATCTTCCAGAAACTTCAGCCACTCAGAAGTGGTGATGGTGCTCCGTGCCCTATATCCCATACAGTTTTGCCCACACGGTACCTCCCGTCTACTCGATAAGTTTGTACAGTCGCAAGAGCTTGAGACATCCCGAACACCGGTGATACCTTAGTCCCTGAGCTGTTTTACCCACTATTGAACAGGTATACTCCGGACAACCCAATGATATCCATGCACCACTTCAAATGTTTCCTACCTTCTCCCCATTTATGAGGCGCAACTTCGATCCCACCAACGGATCACCCCCACTACCCATCAATGGGTTGCTTTGGGGGGGCTAAGTAACTAATTAACTATTACTACGTAACTCAAGTCTCAGTTGACATACGGGACTGAGACTGTAACGTTTGTTAGATTTCTAATTATACCCGGACTATATCATTTATTTCCCGGTCTGGGCCCATTGGTATTATTAACTCCTAAAACACCCCCACTTAGGGTATCCATACTCCATAAGGCTTTTTGACTGTGGTTGCCGGAGTTCTACTCCTTTTTATGCTGGGGCATGATTCAAGCTGAAATAAATCACTAGGTAGACTGTTGAGATAATAGAAAGTGTTTTTGTTATTATTACTATCTTTCGTCTCGCTAATCTAGCCCCTATACAGGACAACTCAGACAGCTAGTAGGGTGCTTGATGCCTGATCATGCATGTATGTATGTCATATATCATACCGAACATGCAGCACGTTGACAACTGTCCTCCTGTCTACACTACGCATGACTATAGAACCCCTCATACATCAGATTCCTACGATGGCTACATGCGAATGAGATCGGTCTTCATGCGCTCAGGCCAACAACACATTTCACAGAAGAGACTAGAAAACCTTAAATGGAAGCCCCTAACAGACACTCAGTGGACACAGACACTCCAATAGTAGCTTCTTCCACCGGGTCCGGGATAAGACATGTCACCAACAACCTAATAGTTCTATTTAGACCCATTTCTTCCATTCATCGTGACATTCAGGCGGTGTGTGTATGTACTGTATGTATATTGGTCCAACACCTTGAGAGGTAGGGCAGTGGCAACACATCTACAGCCGCCTTGGTTAAGTCAACAGCAACAGTAACAATTACTCATTCGTCATTTCAGCCTCCCAGAATTGCTAGTAAGTAGTCACTACATACACTAAGCAAGGATATCATATCACATTTGTGGCCAATAGACAATAGCAGTAACAATAGTGGAGAAAACAATATCATCAAGGGCATCAGGAACAAATACATAGGGAAGTGTCCAAGGAGAGGAGATCATAACTCCAGCTTCTCTCTTTCCCACTTACCCGAGGAAGTATGACCGCCATCTATGTTCCGCTAACGCTTCTCTTACTAAGGAAGCTACGCCGGCCATGTTTCTTCGAGTCAGGGCTATCCATCACGTCGGATGCCGCATCTCCACCGTTCGAATGAGCGGTGCCGGGCCGAAGAGTAGATTCGGAACCCAAGAAGCTGCTGCGGATTGCCACCGTACCACTACCAACCTTGACCAATTTCTCCTGTCCGGCCACGGAGCCTTGGTCATCCACAAAGAAAGGCGCTTCCCCAAGAACATCGTCCGAGCCAAACGTAGCATGGTCAACTACCCGAATCTGATACTGTGCATCGGCAGTCGTATTGTGAACACGGCAGGTCTCATGCGCCGAATCAAATTGCACGACACCCCCGCTGGCTTTGTGGGCCTTGCTCTTGAGCACCTCTTTGGTGCCCTTGGGACCAACGGCTTTCACAAATACGCGCACATTAGCCGACGGGGGGAAGTCGGTGGCGGAGACGACGGTAATCGTAGCAGTTCCCGTTTCTCCCTTGCCAGCGACGCCGAGTCTATCCCCGTAATGCGAAGCCACGCTCCGAGTGCGCGAGTGCTGCAGGTTATTGTTAGGTGTTGAGCTAGGCGGAGTGCCCCCCTCAACCAAAACAGAGGGTGCCTCTGCTTGAACGGCTTCCTCTGACTCTTCTGCGACCTCGTGAACACTCGACGAGTCATCTCCACGGAATCGGGACGTGATACCGCGCTTCAAGAAAGATGCGCCCTTGATGACGTTTCCGCCGACAAACCCGACACCCTTCACTGGGGCTCCAACGATCTTTCCAGGGGTCGCGAATGTACCAGAGAAGGTCGAAGAACCTTGTCGAGACCGCATCACGTAGGTCGGTTTGAATAGCATCTTCAGACGGATTGCTCCTGACTTTCCATCAAGTGGGAGAGATACTTCCTTGCTCATGAAAGGATCCAAGATTTGTAAATCGATGTGTGCCCCGCCCAAATAATCCGCCTTGTCACCAAAATCCCAGTCATACACATCCACCCGGAAGTCAGCCGCGATCCGAGACTTGATTGGTGTCTCAAAGAACTCGTTCCAAGCCGGGTGGAGAGTCTTTTTCTGTACCTTGGTTTTGTGGATCATTTCGTCATTCAGGCGGAACTTGCAGTATGGATCACTGAACCCATTGCGATCGGCGGATGGAAGCTCAGCCGCATCTAGAACATCCACCCGTAGGGTTCCCATGTTGTTAATGCTCTCCGAGGGGTCGAGCTTCATTTGAACCGGGATATACCGAGCACTGACGATCACCTTGCTTGCTTCTCCGTCGTTCGCTCGCAAAACAAGCTCGGTTGGGTTATACTAAGAACAGTTAGCTACAGAATAACGGATTTGGAGGATGTGAGGAGAATCATTACCAAGATGCGCTGTAGAGTAGAAAGCGTGTCACCTGTCAGTTTCGCAATGGTATGCTCATCACTGCTGTCTTTGGCATCGTCCTTATCTACAATTCGTAGCGTAATCTTGGAAAATTCGAGTTCACGCACGAAGGCATCCCCAACTGCGGCACAATCAGTATCTACTTCTTGTTACTCCGGTCGAAAGTAATCACTTACTGTCTTCAATCTTAGCGGATTTGGAGCGGACCTTGGGCGATATATATGAGGGAAACATATAGTCATCCACCAAAACTTCCACCTGCACGTTGCTACGAGAAAGCTGGACCTCATGAAACTTGAAAACCAAGAAACCAGACTCTGCAGGGCGAATTAGCTTCAGCTACTAATAGACTGGGAATGACGGGGAAGAATTACCGTATTTTGAGAGATCCTCCACGGCGATGTAAGTCTTGGGCACTTCTTTGATTGATTTGACAGACATCGTCTCAGAGTCTTTGGTGGTAGTGGGCCTGGATGTGTTCGAATCAAGGCTAGTCTTGGGCTCAGCCGTACCATTTGTACCATTTGTACCATTCGTTGCACCACCATTTTGAACTGCAGAAACCTTCGAGTCGGTACTAGGTGACCTAGAATGAGAAATCTTGCGCCTGGAATCGACGCTCTTCCTCGATTGATCGCTTCCCTCCTCGTCACCGTTGATGCCGTCAGTCAAATCATCTTCCTCGGCCTCGTCATCGGGATTGACAACGGGGACACTAGGGTAGAATGCAACAGTATAATTGAGTGTTCCCTTCACTCGGCCATGGCCGATGCGCAGACCACTGGAGATATGCTGTTTCTCGTCGTCAACTTCGTACTCTCCGTTTTCGTTCTCACGGACGTAATCTGCAGCATTGATGTCAATTAATCCCAGCGATCGGTCGGCGTTGATAGATTCTTCATCCATGACCTCCAGCGTGAGCTTCTCGCGAGCGCTATGGATCGGAACGTAAACCACCTCATCCCATTCGGGGTTTAGATTGTTCCTAAACGTTACTGTCCGAGCTTTCATGTAGCCAGAGAGGAGCACACGTGCATAAGGGTCAGACTTGCCCATCGTTTCCAAGTTGCGGAGATCAGTTGCGCTCTTGAAGTGGAAGCGCATAACGCCGATTGGGTCAACGTAGCCAGAGCTGCCCGAGATGCCGCCCACAGCAACAGGTTTCCATTGTAAAGTGAGCTTGGCACGTCCCGTCTTGGCCCCGTGGAGATGGAACCAATCCTGACCCCTCTCCATCATTTTGAGCATATCGTTGAATTTAATCTGGTATGTACCCAAGATAGGGTCCCGGGCGAGGTCACGGTCATCTTTGATTACCAGGCCAAGCCTAGCATTCTTCCTATCCGTGACCAAGAACTCCTTAGACGCATTTTGAAAGATAGGGTTGTTCGTCCGTTTGAGCTTTTTCGTGATATGGATTTCCTTTCCGTTCAAGATGAGAACACCGTAGGGATTGAGCTGGCCGACAATACTCTTTGTACCATCCAAATCCTTGGCTTGTTCAACTGTAAAGCGAGCGATACCCGTGTTCAACTCTGGGGCCGGCTCGTCTTCACCGTTGTCATTCTTCCTTCCCTCTAAAACCGGGAAGAACCGCATATCCGCATGGATAGAACCCCGGGATCGCCCGCTGGCCATGACTTCCAGGTATATGCTCTCATGCTCTGGCTGCTCTTCAAGCCGGTCCAAGGGAAATGTCGCGGTACCTAGTTCCTTGTCCTTTCGGAATTCATTCCAGTCGAACGGCTGAATGGTCAAAGTATCCGAGAACGATGTAATGATAACATAAATCGTTTCATTCCACCTTGGGTTGTCTGTGTCATGAACGGTCTTGGTACGGCCGAGCTCCGTCCGATTGTTCAAAGAGACGACTGCGTACGGATCAGGGGTACCGGAGAAGGCGTCTGGATTCTTCAGTTGATGAGCGCCATGGAGCGTAACAGCAACGACACCAATTGCTTGATCCACTGGATTTCCGGCCAGCATCTTTGCAATCTCGACCGGAAAGACATTTGGACTGTACATCATAGGGCCCAGATTGTTGTGAATCTGATCTTTAATGAAACTTTCCAGACCGGGAATGAAGTTGATGTCGAATCCCAGGGTGTCTCCGCCAAGGGGTTTGCAAACATAATCAATTTCCGGTCGCTCCAAGAAACAAACATCAACACGTTCAATGTGAGGGAAGGGAACTTGAAGCTTTACTTTCACCCTCATCAAACCGCTGCAAGCCATGTCCTCGACAATCACGTCCAGACCTTTGCTGACAAGACCTTTACCCAATCTAACTTCCAAGACGACCTTAGGGTTGATCTTATTCTTCAACTGGCGAGCTGTCAGGTCCATAGTATCGTTAGGTGTGAAACTAAACTTCCAATCCATGATAACTGTGTCAACCTCCGTCTTAGGGTAAGTCTTCACATGCTCCAATCGCGGAGGCTTGGAGCCGAGTATGAAAGTTTTCAGCCGGAGGCTGTCGAGCATTGCCGGTGTCGAAGTGCTAAGCACCTGATCGACTGAGTTGATGATCGTATCGCATAGAACAGGGGCATAAATAGGCCAGAATTTGACCAGGAAGCTGTTGATCCATTCCAGACTCTCGGTATCGGTCTCCAGACGTTGCTTGGCCATTTCACGGTTGATGTCGTCCCGGAAGTTTCGCCTCACCCGACGAATCGATGTGCGGTAGTACGTGCTACAGGCCGCCATGAGGATGAAGATCCAGCCTAAGCCGCCTCCCAGAATAGCGATAATCCAAGAGGACAAGCAAGCGAAAACAATGATCGCGGCATTGTGGTACCAGTCTAGAACTGGTCAGTACCACGACGACAACGTCACAACGTTTCTACTCACCACCGAAAAACTTATCATCCAATCTTCCTTCTAAGAAATCCTGGTGATCCAACAACGTTCCTTCTGCCTTTTCTTCCTCCGTTGGTTCCTGGTGAAACCGAGGAGCCCAGCCTGTTCTGTCGCGCGCCCATCGCAGGTCATCTGTCATAACGTTGTCTCCTTGGGCAGCCTCTTTCTTCTCTTCGTCTAGAAGAGTTGTTGCGGATTTCGGAGGGGGTAGGTCGTATTGGTCGGGGGTGCCATCATCCTAGAATTAGACGTTGGATTAGGTACAAGTTCCTTTTGCGGAGCGAGACTACGGTTTGAATCAGTCAGTACTTACCTTGTCCGTGATGATTGCCATGCCTTTTGGTTTCTTCTCGTGTTTCAAACCTGGAGGCAGCCGCTACAGTGGAAAGCAGTGTGTTAGCGAACAGGTTGTTCTCGAACCAACATGAATCATTGAAGACCTACAGCTGCTGCCGCCGCTGCCTTTTCTTCCGGCGTCGCATTGGGATCAAACTGATAGGCAGGCAAACCAGCTTTCCTGGTTTCCTCTACCAACACTTTTTCGGCGGCCGCGGCGGCCTCGCGATCCTGGGGGGCATTTTCGGCCGTCTCAATGGCCCCCTCCTGCTTCAATTCGATCTTTTCTCTTTCTAACTCCTGCGACGCCATGACTCTCTGGTTGGGGCGACCAATTATACGAGCCTCGAGGTGAAGAATCACCGACTACAATTCCCCAACCGGTACAATCTAGAAGGTCGTCAGATCGCCTGGTATAAATCTCGCCGTTTCTTAGAAGCTAACTCGGGATTGCAAGGAACAAGAACAAGCGGAGGGAAAGTGAACATCAAATTTATCTAAGAGTGGGAAGTCAAGAGGGGGATTCAAAAAAAAAAAAAAAAAAAAAAAAGGGAGGATCAGAGAATTGAGGTGGATGTTGGACAAGAGAAAGGGTTCATCAATGTCCGAGGTGAGTTGGCGCTCGGGGGATTCGATGGTTGCCTTCGAGTTCTCCGCAGCGGGGAGTGGCTGTACCCACGGTAGAACTCAAGAGCTCAGTCCCAGTTCGGGAAAGGGACAGTATTGAGGACCGCGGTAAAAAGTGTAGAAGTCGGGAAAGGGTGTAATGCTTACCTGAGAAGGACCGCCCTTGGGAAGAAGTGAGCAGAAAAGAAACCCTTGAGGCGGGAGGATATGAATTGGACGATGGCGAAGGAGGGAAGAGAAAGCCGAACTAAATCAAAAGCTGAGAACGAAACGGATTGAGTTCGGTAAAGCCACTTGCGTCAAGGGGAACCGTGGCTGGTGAGGAGCTGAAGAGGAAAACTCCTGATGGACGGAGATACCAGAATGGATCTCTTAGATATATAGTGGAGAATCAATAACAATGGGGATGGAACTAGGGAATGGTTTAATTTAAACGGTCAAAAGGGAAAAAATAATAAGAATGAAAAGAAAAAGCAAAGCGAAAACAAGTGTACAAAGAACTAGTGGTCACAAAAGGAACGGCATACAATAAAATTGAAGCGTATGAACGAGGAATAAAAAGGATAGAAAATAATAACCGAGAAGGAAAAGAGATCCGCGGTCGTGACGTAGATCTGGGAAACGAGAAACAGAGAAGGGAGATAGATGGCCGATCAGATGGTCGTCTGTCGCACTCACTCTTTCGCTCACGCCGAGCGAGCTCTCTTTCTCGTGGAGTCGTAATCTTACCCGGTCATCCCCACACAGTGGGATTGACTATACTATTACCGTCTTAGAATGACCAGCCTTTCATCAAGCTACAGGACCCAGCCACAGATTTTGTTTATTTTTTGTGATTGTTATCAACTGAGTAGCAAAAAGCAAGGTAGAGAAGCAGAAGAAGTAAAAATCAAAGAAGTAATGCTAGCATCAACCAATCATGGCCGTCAGCTGGATGAAGTGACAACATACCTCCGTCTTTACAGTGCAAATCGATCGACGGATTAGTGGATGCCTGCCGCCGATCTATTGAAATCCGCACCGCCACGGGATAGACTCGGGCTGCGCCACATTTCGCTCCCCAGTCAGTGTATGTAATCAGCGCTCTGTTCCTGGACTAATAATTACTGGTATTATTATTGTACAGTACTAGTATGTACTTATGTACGTACCTGAGAAGCCCTGCCAAGCAACTACTGCTCGTCCCAAACCAGTGACCGATAACCCATTTAGTAAGTGGGCTTAATATGTATGGGTGTGGAGCTCATCTACTTTCCCCTTTCCCGATCCTCGGAATTGTCGCGACTGTGATTGAGCAGATATCCATGAATTGATTCGTTCAGGTTTGCTCAGAAAACAAAAAATGTGCCTGATGCCACCCACGTTCACGTGGTGCGTTCTCCATAAAGATGTACTAGTATCGTTTTAAATTCAATATAACAATGGCTCTTCAATTAATCAGTAAATTGCACAGAACACAATATGATCTTTGGCTTAAAAGCCAAGGTTGCCACAGGACCAGGTTACACGTGTCATGCAGCTGAGGTTGGGGTAATCTTTGATCAATCCAGCAGACTGTCGGCATCCTTTTTCTCATACATTCTACAGAGTACCTACGCTACGTTGAGTTGATAAACAAAAGCATATATCTTTGGTTTAAAGCCCAATTGATGATATGTACAGAGTAGATTATTCCCCTACCTCAAGCGGACTGTAGTCTATATGAATCATTGCTACTTGGATCTGTCAATTTCCTCGCTAACCTTTCCATTCAACCTTATTCTGCTTTGGCCTTCGATCTGCATCGTCGCGCTACTGCCCGTGTTTGCCATGGCCTAGCAAGCAAATCTAAGATCCTAAGGAATTATTGAATATCACATGCCTTCAATTAAGGGCAAAAATGAAGTATTCCATCACAGCTCACCGACTCCATGTCACGATTAGACATCTTTAACCATGCCTAACCAGGTCCATTAAACCCACAAAAAATGGATAAATATATAAAAACAGAACACCCATGAACTGACCTAAACTTACACGAATCGAACTACTCCGAGTAATACTAAGTCTAGTCGCAACCACCAAACACCCCCCTCCATCGTTTCCCCGATCATAGCGCAACTCAATCAGCTCACCCAGCAATCCATGGTTCGCAATAGTGGGCCAGATGTGCTGATCACACAAGTACCATGGGTCTCTTTGTCTTCCGAGTATGACCAACTGCATCTGCACACCAGAACTTCATGGAAGATGTATGTCATTCTTGGGAAGAAGTACGTATGACTCCCATCCATCGGTGGATTTCCAACTGAGACAGACTGATAAGAAGGCTTTCAGCTGATCCCTAGTGAAAAAGAGAAAGGCGCATCGTGATAGACTCCGGGGTCCCTTGTGCGTGTGTCTGGGTGCGTTTTTTTCTTTCACCTTTTTTTTGGTTTCTTCCAGTCGGTCGTAACGGCATCCACTTTCCAGCCACCTAGTGGACTGCGGCTGAGGTGATTGCTTCTAAAAGCCGCCAAGCTCAAAGGGTTTGCCCTCTTATCGAGTGCCTACTAGGTCCCAGTTAATCAGTTCCTTGTCGGGCAATATAGACGGTTACACATTGTATTTTAATATTGATATTTAAATCGAGTATCATTTCCTCCGGGATTTCCTCGTCAATATGTTGTATCTTGTCTTCAAACGGATGTCTGAGAAAATCGGTTACACTTCAGAGATATATAAAATAGCGGACAGTATCTCCCGAGAGTTAATAGTGATAGAACTTGGATAGGAACGTAGTCGCTAAAACACAGCTCTATGTTTAACATGGTACAGTATGCGATTGAAGCCGAGAAATACATGTTGTCTTCCATCTTTTGTCATGATATTGCCTTTGGGCTCCTAGTAGCAACTCAACTAGACATTTCTGTTATTTCTAACTGCACCATAGCAGTGAGCCGGCATATCCGTTAAAAGTGATATAAAGGAATAGAGCGCACGGTTTCAGGCATCTACTCATATTTAAGCAAAATACATGCAGTAATAAGGGTTAAAGGAGGAGAAAAGACATTAAAATATGCAGAGGAATATGCACGACACAACTAGTTTCATTGGAACAGTTTCCTGTGCAGTCTAGTACGATATACTGTTTGATATTTTAGTACAAGGCTAGACCATTCGGAAATTAGTGTTTTTGGTCGAGTCGTATGTACGCCATGTTTCAACATATACTGCTGCCACTAGATAAATACTCGTACGTTTTGAGACTCCTTTCAGTGGGACACCATCAATATAAGTGAAATATCATTAAACTAATGAAATACAGCTGAGGATGCATCAATTCGTAAGATATTCATGCGCTAAAATCCCTTTTCGAAAAGAAAAACAAGTTTGTCGTTTTGACAGAACCCTTCATGTTCTACCTCCTTACCACGATGGAGGTACCCGTTCACCGTCCCATGCGGATGACACCGGCAGCCATCAACTTTTGGATCTTCATGCGCACCTGGACATTCTTCATGTGTTCCTGCAGAGCAGCAGGGTCACTCTTGGCCTGCTGCAGAATGCTCTGCATGACGGGATCCTGGAGAATAGCCATGATCTGTTTCAAGTTAGTGGAGTTTAAAGCAGTCAATCATGAACGGTGGCACCTACATCTGGGTCATTCTGAATTCTCTCCATCGTCTGTTGTTCAGTCTCGCCTTCACGTGAGCTGAACTGGGCTTCCAAGCACTTCTGCTGTTGCTGCTCAATCTCACGGGCGTGTGTTCCATCATCAACCTCTTGCGCTTCGGTGCAAGCATCCAAAGCCTTGTTATACTCCTTCATAGCCATCAAAGCCTGCGCTTTGCGCATATAGGCACGGATGAACTTGGGATCGCGGCTAATTGCCTCGTCGCAGTCCTGAACAGCCTGAGGGAAGGCCATAAGCTTGATGAGAGCTGCGGCACGGTTAGAGAAGCCTCGGGGATCCTGAGGAGCACGCTTTGTCATCTCAGTGAAGGCGTCAACAGCACCAGGCCAGTCAGCCGCCTGGAATTTGCTTTGGCCGAGCTCACGGGCCTTCTCGGCCTCGGCGGGGTCGATGTAGGCTTCCTTCTCAACCTTAGCCTTAGTTTTCTCAGCATTGCGGAGTTTCGTAAGAGCATCAGGGGTCCGGTGCTCGGTGAGCGACTTGTTGTAGTACTCAATAGCCTGGGTAAGATCGCCCAGCTTCTCATATGCCGTACCAATTCTTGTGTAAGACTTGGCCATGGTTTTGAAGTCTGCCCTAACCTCACGGCCTTCCTCGATGGCCATTTGGCATGTTTCAATAGTTCCTTGGAGATCACCTTTCTCAAACTTAGCGGCGCCAATGTTGTTAAGATATGTGATGTCCTTGTTCAGCTCCCAGGCCTTCTCGTAGTGCTGGATAGCCTCATCGAAATGCTTCTTCTTGTAGAAGTCGTTACCAATCTTCTTCTCTGCATCTCCGGCTTCTTGTGCCTGCTTCTTCGCAATTGCCTCCTCATCCTCGGGCTCGGGCTCGGGCTCGGGCTCCTTCTTCTTCTCAGGAGCGGCGGGGCGGGCATTAGGCATTGGCACGTCTTCTTGGGGTTCTGCGGCACCAGAGGCACCAGCTTGAGGAGGAGCACCGAAGCTCATATCAATACCCAACAGAACACTCATGACCTGGAGGAAACGGGGATCTTTGATCTCTTCACCGACGGTATTCGGATTCTGCTGGATGCGCTGCAACTTTGACATGAACTCGGCATCAGCCAGGAGACCTGAGGTCTTTGGGTTGTTGGCCAGCTTTTGAAAAAGCTGAGGGTCGTTGAAGATGCCACCAAGTCCGCCCATAGGATCACCAGTGACACCGTCAGCCTGAGCCTCGGCATCAATGGCCCTCGTGACGGCGTTCAGACCGGATTTAGCCTGTTCGTTTCCGGGCTCGATTTTGATGGCTTCTTCATATGCATCGTGAGCGGCCACTGTATGTTTGTTAGTGACACCTGGTCATGAAACAGTCCAAGACAAGTCATCACTCACAGAGGTCTCCAAGACCACGATAGGCAGCTCCCTTACGCTGCCATCCTTTGGACCAATCTGGCTTGATTTCCGTAGCCTTGTTGGCGTCTTCGAGGGCTTTCTCGTATGCGGCCTGAGCAGTGTATACTGCAGAACGGTTGGAGTAGAGAACGTGATTTTCGGGCTCGATCGCGATAGCTTGGGTGAACTTGTCACTGTGGAGAGATTAATATGACAACCTCAAATGTTAAAGCGGGGTAAAAGTGCATACATAGCGGTAGGATAGTCCTTCGCAGAGAAGGCTTTGTTGCCCTCTGCCTTCAAAGCGTCAGCCATGCTGGAAAAGTTCAATTACGGTTGGGTGAAGTGAAGGAGAACAAATGTGCTGGTTGAAATCAACTCCAGGCGAGATCCACGGCTGACGGGGGAAGCTGCGGCAGATAATGAGCTCTGGGGAGCTTCTCGAAATTTCCGAGAGAAGTAGAATGCCTCAGGCACGCATAGTTGAATGAGTCGGAGCTTCTTGGCGCTAAACCGCTTTAGGAAGCTAGTCCCCGCTACGGACAAAAAGAGAGTGGAAAAGCCGTCCAAAAAACATCTTTTCTGCGGCTATCGCACTTGGCAAGTTTTCCTCTCGCAGGCTCTTCTCCAACCTGGTTGGGAATTCTTTTGACAATTCTTGGTATACCTAGATGCTGGTTTAAGATGCGTCTTTGAATATGCCCTTTCATAAGCCCTATCGGTGATTGTACTCGTCTGACGACTCGGTTTCATCTCGTTGAAAATGGCCTCCGCGGGGGCGTCTGGCGCCTCAGTGTCTGAGCTTGCCTCTAAGATCTACGAACATTGCTTGAACAACTACCCTCCTGACCAACTGTTTTATCAGCAAGACCTGCTGGGTCTGGGAATAGTCCCGAAGTCGGATCTTGCGCTCCTGCTACAATGCACTCAATCGCTCGTTAATCAGAAATTGTTCCGCCTTCTTCAAGGCAAAAATGACCGGTTGGCGTGGAAGATCATTTCACGGGAAGATGCTGAAAAGTATGCCATTGTCCTTTAGGACTTTTCTGGCGACCTCCCATATGATATGCTAACGTTCGAATCTTTATTTTCCTAGACTCCAGAATCTGAGCCCGGACGAAAGTTTGGTTTACAATGTTATTCACTCCACTGGTCGCTCCGGTATCTGGGTCCGTGCGATCGGAACTCGAACCGGCCTACACAAGTCCATATTAGACCGCTGCCTAAAGTCTTTGGAGGGCAAGAACTATATCAAAAGCGTTCACAATGTCAAATTTCCTAGCCGGAAGATGTACATGTTGGCGGGCCTTGCTCCTAGCGAGGATGTTACCGGTGGCGCATGGTTCACTGATGGAGTACTAGATGAGAACTTCATCAATACCGTCGCTGGCTATATTGAGTATACAGTCAGCCGCAAGAGCTGGTATGAAGTCCCGAGTATAGATGCGCACCGGAACAAGCGCATGAAAACGAGCGATGGTAGCTTGTCTGTCAAACAGGAGTCTGGACAGAAAGCGTTCATCCCTTTCCCGGCTGGCTATCGTGGCTATCCAACGGTTTCGATGCTCACAGGTGCAGTGAATGAGAGTGGAATTACTCCTGTGCGTTTGGGCGAAGAGAGCATTATACAACTCCTTGATATGCTCTGCTACGACAATAAGCTCGTGGCATTGAATAACGGGGAGATGTATAAGTCGGTGAAGAATCCAGAAGCTGTCAAGCAGTCGCAAGCGCGGAAGCCAGCAGGCGAGGATCAGGGCATCGACGACCGGCTGGTTACCAACGGCATGACGGAGTCGCCTTGTGGCAACTGCCCTGTGTTCAATCTTTGTGCTCCTGGGGGGGCCGTGAGCCCGGAAAGCTGCGAATACTTCGACCCTTGGCTGGAGAAGGCTCTCGGGTTTTAGGTTTTGTGGCGTCTTAGTGCCACTATTCCTTTTATTTTTGTTTATGTACAATGAGCGCAACGGCGCCAGTCACGTTTGCTTGCATAGCGATGGCGTTTCACGAATCTTGGAATTGGCTATGGTCAAGGTCTATCGTTTTCTCTCGTGGGGATTTACGGCTTCAAAAAGTGCAATTGGGATACGGATGGTTTGGTTCTAACAGAAGCGATTAGTTTGCTTCATTTCGTGGCCTAATCTTTGTACCTTATAGAATGGTGGAAGGTTAGAAACATCTATAAGAGTCATTTACATATTTGCTCAGTCGAATGGAATGGCATTCAATCTCAGGAAATACAAGAGGCTGTTCATTATTAAGTTACAAATGGGTATAATCAACTATTCAACCTGGCCGCACATTGTGGACAATACCATTTACCTACAGGCTCTCGGGTCAAACCGACGCACTTCCAGTGGAACCATTCGAACTCGCAGTTTGGGTTATCGCAGGCAACCATGTCGCCGTGGCTGACACTGCGACAGGTACAATAAACCTGAGTATCTTCGTTACCCTCATCTTCGTCCTCATCCTCCATGTCGTCGTCTGCACGCTTAGCATCGCTGTTGTTCTCAGAATCCGAGACATCAGCACTGCTGAGTAGCGAATCGTCTTCGTCTTCGTCGCCGCCTGCGGCAGAGGGCGATTTTTTACTAGTAAGCTTGATTCGGCCACTGGCACTGGAAGACCGTTTAGTTGATTTTCCACTGAGTCCAGATGATGCCTTTATCCTTTTCAGTTGCTGGTGAGGTGCAACTTTCTTGGTTAAAGCCTTTTTAGTTATGCTTGATGAGCGTGGCCCAACACTGCCAGCGCGACTAGAAGCCGGCGTACCACCCTTGGGCGTGCCGGGGCCTAACGAGGACTGTCGAAGATTTGATGATGCTGCCGGGAGCGTTCCTAATGATGCGTTCAGACGCCGTCGCTTGTTTTCCACCGCGCCAGCTGATGATTCACGTTGTCGTTGATGGAAATGAGCCGTACCACCGGCAGGAGTTGCTGGAGCCGAGCTTCGCGCAGCATTGGGCGAGCTTAGAGCAG
This sequence comes from Aspergillus leporis, assembly GCA_009176345.1. Lineage (NCBI taxonomy): Eukaryota > Fungi > Ascomycota > Eurotiomycetes > Eurotiales > Aspergillaceae > Aspergillus > Aspergillus leporis. The sequence continues at coordinate 99,712 of ML732248.1, read as the reverse complement.
TCGCACCCGCTGATCGGGCCAGAGACTGATTGAGCCTCTGAGTAGCGGCTATGATAACGTTGGCATTCCCGGAGGTAGGGTTTAAAGGCGAGTTGTAGGAGGTAGTTTCGGACACGGATTCGGGGAAAAAAATCTTCGGAGGGTCTCGATATTGGTCGCTATTGTTGAAGAGAGAGGGTAAGGGAGGATCATTTGAAAGCACACCGTCGTTTTGTAAGTCCCGGATCTTGATATCCAGTTTCTTGATCTGTCGGTCTAACAAAACGCATGCTTTGTCACTCAATTGTATTTTCTCGTCTTGTAGCTGTTGCGACCTATCTAAATTCTGTAGTATGACCTTCCCGTATTGCTCTTCTTTTGGATTAGGTGTTAGACTGCCGTTCATTTTGATGAACTTCTGCAAACTGCTATCCCTCGAGTTGATTGTGGTGCGACACTCTTGGATAATCTTGTCTTTGGCCTGGATCTCCTCCATCAAGTGGTTGATCTCGGCTGGTAGGTTCGCCACATCGTGAACGAATTGCTCGAGTACAGACGCGCAATCCTCAGCTCCGTGCGACATATTTCGCTATAATAGAGAATGCTAGTCAAGTGGATGGACTACCATGCGGTACCGACGCGAAAGTTGTTTGGCCGAACCAGAACTTAAACAATAGTTAGTCTGTAGAGTCGAAGTTCGATTGAATATGCGTAGGCTGGAGGCACGGGATATCAATGGTTCTTGGAGATGGTAGGACACGTAAATCAGGCGTGAGGGTTTGTATGAGCGATGATATGATCAGTGTTTGATAAAGGATAAGACATCTGATACATTGTCTCAGCCGGAACAACCTAGTCCCGGTTGGGTCAGAGAGAAATCTAGCACAGCCACGTTTCTTGGAAGATCAGCCACAATTCTCTTATCAAACAGGCGGGGTACTTTCAGCCCTATAAATAAGGCACCACCAGAGATAAATCTGTTGGTCTATTAGGTTTCTTTATGGTACTACCATTTATGGATCAACTCTTGTCAATCGCTTGTGTACCATTAACTCGGACTGCTCTGAAAATCCTCTTCGAAGTAGACAGCTGCAATCCTAGTTTATATAACGGGAGACTTAGTTCCAACGCAAGAGATCTCGGCATCTTCTACAGCCGACATATTTATATACTTTAATATGAACTAACAGAGACCAATATAACCACCGAAGAGCTTTGATATACTGCTTGTCAGACTCTCAATTCCCAGTACAATGTTACGCTTGCTATACCATCAAAATATTGTTTAATCTTAATGACGTCGCCCACAACATGACGAATACGATATATCAGGCAATACAAACAGTGCAAACATTATCTTTTTTGGCAATCCCCCCAGTAAGGTGAAATGACTGTTTTCAGCATTGTTTTTGATTAGCTTCTCTCCAACACATTCTTTCCGGAAATTGAGCCTGTACTCCACCGACTTGATTATCACACTTATATCAGCTCACAGTCTCTAGCTACTGCAATTGGCACCTCGGCAGAGGTCCTGAGAACAAGCCATAATGTCTCAAGGTGGTTCCCCACCAATTCCGGAGGGAGTGTCTTCCCTTCTTGATACGGATTTGTACAAGTTAACGATGCAATGCGCTGTTCTGAAGTACTTTCCCGATGTCCGTAAGTATATCGGTCTTCGTATGTCGCCAGTGAAGACTCTAACAAGTTTTCCTATAGATGTGGCCTACGGCTTCACAAACCGTACTCCGCATCTGAAGTTGACGCGCGGCGCTTACAAATGGATTCTGAAGCAAATGGACAGTATGTATGACCTTACTCTGGGAGTGTGGACTATATCATAAATGTGTCTCTTCTCTAGGGCTTGCGAACGTTCAAGTCACGGACGACGAGATCAAATTCTTGAAGACGCGGTGTTCATACTTCAACGAGGCGTACTTGGACTTCTTGACCAGATTCACACTCAAGCCGTCGGAGCAGATTGACATCAAATTCACGCCCGTTAACGATACCGGTAGTGACAGTGACATGGGCGACGTCGAGTATCTGGTCAAGGGTCTCTGGGTAGAGACAATCCTGTACGAGATCCCGCTGTTAGCATTGACGAGCGAGGCCTACTTCCTGTTCAGCGATAAGGACTGGGATCACAGTTGCCAGGAGGAGAAGGCATACAGGAAAGGATGTACGCTGCTCGAGAATGGTTGCATTTTCTCCGAATTCGGCTCGAGAAGACGCCGTGACTATCACACCCAGGATCTGGTTATGACTGGACTGATGCGGGCTGCAGAGGAGGGAAAGCGGCAAGGATGGAAAGGCAAGTTTACGGGCACAAGCAATGTCCATTTTGCGATGAAATATGGTGTCGATCCTGTTGGCACAGTGGCTCACGAATGGTACATGACCATTGCTGCCATCACGGATGATTACGAGAATGCCAACGAGATCGCCTTGCGGTACTGGCTTGGCTGCTTCGGCAAAGGCGTATGTTGAATTACCTGCGACATCTAGACGAATACTAACTTGGATCTAGGTTCTGGGCATCGCATTGACGGACACATTCGGTACACCTGCCTTCCTTGATGCTTTCCGGAAGCCGATTCCCGCATTAACCACCGCAGGAGCTGGCGCAGTGAGTACATCAGCGTCGGGACCTTCCACAACAAGCGAGTCGACTGTTCAGAGTGAGGCCGAAACCAAGGCCCCAATCACTGCACCACTCCACGACGGTGGTGCTTCTCCATCTAACGAGTCATATGCTCAAGTCTACACTGGTGTCCGTCAGGACTCTGGCGATCCCGTATACTTTGTGAAGATGCTGCGGGACTTCTACGACAGGGAAGGCATTACGGATAAGAAGACTATGGTGTTTTCAGACTCTCTCGACATCGAGCATTGCCTTGAATATAAGGTGATTGCGGAAGAAGCTGGATTCCAGCCTACCTTCGGCGTCGGAACATTCTTTACTAGTAAGTTTCAAGCCCAGCTACAGACTTCTAGCACTATGGACTAACTATAATCAGACGATTACACGAACAAATCGAACAACGACAAATCCAAGCCGCTTAATATTGTTATCAAGATCTCGACAGCAAACGGTCGTCCGGCCGTCAAGCTGAGTGACAACATGGGCAAGAACACGGGAGACCAGCAGAAAGTACAAGAAGTGAAACAGAAGCTTGGCTATATCGAACACAAATGGGAGGAAGGTGATGAGAGCAATCGTTGGTCTAAGCAATAATGTGTATATAATGCACGAGAAATAGAATGCGGAATAGAGGACGGAGGCCGGCTTTAATATGTGTTTTGGTATAGATACCCTTGATAGATGGAGGGTGGGCATAATCTTTGAATTCAGAGATCTACAACAGAAGAGGGTTTTTGGTTTCAGGTATTGTAGTGAGATAAAAGAAACGCATCGCTTGCTTCTTAAGAAGGGTATCGCTCACACAGATACAACGCAAAGGTGGTACAAAATAGACAGACTCTTCATAACTAAAACATCTCGTCACCCGAATTTAGGCCTAGGTCTCTATCCAAGTCGCCCGTGATCGCTTCCTTTCCAGATGCATTTGAGCTTTGCTCCTGCTTATCCGAAAACGGAAAGAAATCTTTGCTGTTCTCCTCCAATACGGAGCCGGAGAAATCAAGACTGAGATCTGCTCCTCGGAGAAAGTCCTCCGCCCAATCTATATCAATATCCGGATGATTTGCGGAGTGAGGAAGTGAAAATTCGTTGTTGTATGTGTCCATATCGGTTCCTAAAAAGGCAGAAGAGTCAAAAGTGGTGTCGAGGAAAGGAGAGTGAGCGTTAAGGGCGGAGTTAAAGTGGTCGTCGAAGTCGTTGGAGGGAGTGAGGTAGTCGTGCTTGGCTGTAGAGGGGGGAGTATTGTTTGCTGCTGTAGTTACTGTGCTGTTTCGCTTGGACCATTGGCCAATCGGGCTGGGCTTAGGAGGTTCTGGGCCAGGTTTCTGCGGGTTGTTCGCTGTACCCGCATCCATGGAAGAGATCCACTGCCCTGGTGTTTTGTCTTCCGAGGGAGATAAAGTCTGAATAGTCTTCACATCACTCTCCCTCCGACATGGTTCCGCAGTTTGTGTTTGGTTCAGATTGATACTGTTGGATTGCATGATTCTCAACAACGTACTTGCGCTGTCTGACTGAACTCTAACGGCGGCTTCGATGTTGGCAACTTCCATATCGGCCGCTGGGTAGAGCTCTTTCAATCCCTGCAGAACCTGTACACACCTGTGGAAGTTGTGTATGCTAGCCTCGCGCACCGTAGGATTGTCAGACATGGAATTTGCCAGATGTAACACAGTAGCGGGTATGATGACAGTCACGCCAGACTGTGGCAAAAAGCGTGTGAGATTCAGCTGGTTTAGGCCTTGAATGATATGTGTGATACCAATGGCGGCATCGTGCATCTTTGACCGCGCAGTATTGGTCAACTCGATGCGTGACTTGCTTTGGCCATTGTTGGATCCGTACGCCCACGGTCGATACAACGCACTTATAGTAGCATGATACAGCATTCTTACCATAGCACCATGGAGAAGTAAGACTTCTTCGCCATCATTGAAGTTGGTCTTTGAAGCAGGGATGAACTGTGCATCCTTTGGCAGGGCGCTAACCCACGAGTCGAGTCGCTGGCTGCATCGTGCTAACTCCGATTCTGAGGCCTGCCTTGGAGTTAGAGTAATAGTGGTGCGGTTGGTTATACCGAAAAGACGTTGTGAAGGCGAATACTGGGCAAAGAGCACGCGTCCAATGCATTGGCAGAGTTTGGTCTTCTCGATGAACATGGTTGCTAGGCGTTTCTGGTGGTTTGGGTCTTCCAGTTGGCGGCAGTGAAACATCTTGATAACGGACGGATGGAATGATTCATACTCAAAATCATCTAGTCTCAACATGGGAACGTTGCTGGTTCCTTCATTGACTTGTGTAGGGCGTCTCATGCCTAAAGAGATGAGACGATCTCGTGCGTATAGACTCCACCACAGACGTAGCCTTAGGCGTTTGGTTTTAAGATCCATTGTGGGGATTGCACTAGGGTCTCGGTTTAATCCTATCGAATGAGCTTGAGTGTTGCATATTCCAATCCAGTCCCAGATGTCTTGCTGTGGATGGTTTACGTGATCGGTCCAGTACGTCATCAGTAGTAAAGTCTGTAAGATGACTATTCGATCTTCTTCGCAATCGAGGGAATAGAGTAACTGCTTGCCCAGTTAGCTTCAGAGAGCAGCTAAACGTTTAATGTGCTCACTCTTAGCCGCGTATAAAATGCGCTCCGCGCAATTTTCCTAGTTACATACCCAGCATCTTGAAGATGCTTAAGATCCACAAAGGCTGTTGCCACAAACATCACTGCCTGAAATAAGAGGAGACTGATACTGCCATTTGGGTCGTTCTCCGCAATGCAACCTAAGAAGTCTTGCAAGTTCAACACTGGCATAAAGCTATGCACCCATTTGATATAGCATCGCAATAGCTCATTGCGCAACCCGCTCTCTGGGATTGAGAGAGCCCCACGAAACCGTAGAAACTCTAGATCTTCCGGGGCTATCCGAGAAGGAAGTGGTTTCAGGAAGCGTGGCTCCTCATCTAGTATGGCGATAAGGGGATCGAAGTCCGGGTCGATTAAATCTTGCACAGCGGAGACCATATTCTCAAGCGGCAAGGACGGTTGAACTGCCCGGGTCCCTAGGGTCCGCCATGTCCGAGACGGTTTGGAGTCTTGAAGCCAGGGCGTCCGCGCATCGTACCCCAAAGAGTTGTTTCTTTTAGCCACAGGCTCACCGTAATGTATGCCTGCGTCTGACACTGTGCGCTTCGTGGACATCATGTTTATGGCGGTATGTAGATCAGCTGCTATGCAGCTGCACGCGTCCGAGAGCCAGCATCAAATCGAAAGCTATAGGCTTAGCTAGGGTGGTATTTGCACAATTGGCAGCATGAGAATCACTAACGATCTCCCCGGCAGTTGGAAGGCGGTGTTCGGTGGTTTCCCCGTGTGGGGTAACTGTGGGTTTTTCTCCGCTATTTTGATATTGAGTAAATTTAAGTGGCCAGGCACGCTGTGGCTTATTTGCGGGTAGTGGAATCGGAGAGATAAATAGTTATGGCGGAGGTTGACTCAGCATGACATTGAGAATGGGAGAGCAGAGTACGTACTCTTTGAGTTATCAGTCTGGCGGCTATCGGATCGGACTTGGCCATGTTCGGCAGTGTTGCCTGAGGTATCGAGTCGTTTCCACGCCAGACAGAACATGCTTGATGATCACTGAGGATATATTGAAATCCTTGAAGAGTTTGCAAACAATTCATTTTTCTTTGTTTATGTTCTTCTTCTTTCTCTTTTATCCGTTTTTGAAAGTCCCTCCAACTTAACCCAACAAAATGATAATCTTACAAGGTATTTTCCCTCCTTGCATCATCTTGTACAACTAGAGAAAGAGCATGATTTCCTCGGATCGAAAATCTTTTTCTGATAGTTGTCTACAAAGGCTATGCATAATTAACCTCAAATACTACCCACTATTGTTATAGGTCTTGGACTGGCTTACTACTAGAAACCTTGTTTAGCCATACTTAGTCTAGAGCATTTCCGGGACAGACCGTGAAGACGCGATCCAGTTAAAGTCAATCAAAGCCTTCGAGTTCATTTGGAAGATGTATATGGAGGAGAGAAGCGTCATGCACAGGGCCTGGGTCAAGCTCTGAAGGCTTTCATGTCGTACTACTGAGATTCATGTTCTTCTCGACATCTCAGAGACAATGTTGCGCTCCATACAGGTCCTTCCGAAACATACATGCCCATATTGCCCATATATGCCCATTTAAGCCCAAACCATGCAATATAGTACACTTATTCATTACTAAAACCCGTGAGGAAAAGTTAATATAGCAAATTCAGGTCTATTCCGGTTCGACCTCAACAAATCGCCCGACTCCCAACGAAGTTATATCACAATGACAATTGCGAGCAGTAGATGCACCGGGAAAGCCGTTTACATGCTAAGTCCTCGTCAGTATTCGTAATAACGGCGAGGGGCGGAAACCATTGCGAGAGGCTTAGGAAGTTGACTTCCGACTTACGGAGGAAGGAGGAGCTCGCTGAGAGAGCTATAGAGGAAAGCGACACCGGCCTGTGAAAGAGAAACAGTCAGAGTATTCACTGAAGTTGGAATAATACCGGGAGCTTTGCATCAATGGAAACTTACGCTGAAGACCAGAACGCTTCTCACAATGGTGGCGTTCTCGGGGTGAGTGACTTCATCATATGCGGCGCCGAAAAAGCCCCTCTGGTCGTGGGCAGAAACGACACGCTGTCTGGGGGCCATGGCTGAGGTATGGAGAGTGAAGTAAGGAGTTCGGAGGTGATTTTAAAGTGAAATATGTTTGGTGAGAAACAAGCTAGAGTAATGATAATGAAACTGCGGAATGATGGATGCGCTCCGAGAAATCTTTCGGCGCGCTTGGCGGTTGCGTCTTTAGTTTACCGCGCCATCCGTATTATCTTCGGAGCAGTTGCGCAACCAAATGATGTGAACAGGCGCTGGGCGCGTTTTGAAAAGTATATGATCAAGCCCGCAGGTCTATCTAGAAGGAAGACTTGTCATTGATTCGGTTCGGTTGGTTTAAATCTTGCTGTCACCTTTGGTAGGTAGCTACGTGGGGTTCTCTTTCCGTTCGCATATTGCACTACGCAAGCCGCAACAATGACAAGCATAGATGAGCTTTTTAAGGTAAGATATACCCGGTCCTTATCGGAGAAATAAACGCTGATGAATAAAGAAACCGTCTTCAGCAGCCAGCGCCAAGCGCAAACTGGACGCCACAACGGACCCAAGTACGCTGCATCCTTTTGATCCTTCGTTCGCTGTTTCACTGACTTGCAACGCATAGATGAACTCTACAAGGCCGCTAAGTTAGACGCAAACGGTGATGTCAAATCCAAAGGAAAAGGGCCAATGGTGGATGACGAGGAAGATAATGACGGTGAAGCTGGCCCGGAGCTACCTCCTGATTTCGATGCCGAGGACATCCCAGACGATGAAGAAGGGCGCTTTTTTGGCGGCGGAATGGAGCGTCAAACAGCTCAGGCAATGCAGTATATTGATCAGCAGGACGACGGGGAGATAGCGGTATGTGTATCCAAGTTTTGTGAAGCTGCTTTTTCGATACTAATTGTGGTATAGCCGGAGAAGTTCGATACTGCGTGGTTGCGACGATTGGCTGTCAATTTCGAAAGGAAAATCTCTAAGAACGCTGAATTGCGCGGAAAATTCGAAAACGACCCCCAAAAGTAAGCAGCGTATTGTAACTGGACTCCTTCCGGCTATATACGAGCAGTATTGATTATGTCCTTAGGTTTATGGCTTCGGAAGCGGATCTAGATACTGAAATAAAAGGACTTTCCATCCTCTCAGAACACCCGGAATTGTACGCTGAGTTTTCGAAATTGGGCTGCGTGGGCTCCTTGATGTCTTTGCTCTCGCACGAAAACACCGATATTGCAATTGGTGCGATCCAAATTATCGATGAGTTGACAGACGAAGACGTTGCGGCCGAACAAGAGCAATGGGACATACTAGTAAATGCAATGGTATGCTACAGACCTATTATCTATCAGCATATATATGCTGATTTTTTCAGTTGGAAGCCGATCTCATCGAGCTTCTAGCTCAGAACCTTTCACGGCTGGATGAAGGGACCGACGTCGACAGGGCTGGAGTATACTATGTGCTGAGTGAGTGCGCCCTATCCTTGATCATGAATATAAAGGTGAGACTAACTCGCAGAAAGGTGTCTTGGAGAATCTTGCTTCCCAAACGTCACACGCGGAGAAGATAGGCCAGGACTCAAACCTGCTGCCATGGCTACTCGCTCGCATACAGAAGAAGGAAAGACCTGTCGGCCAAAACCAACAATACTCCGCCGAAGTATTAGCTATTATATTACAGTCCTCCTCTAAGACGCGGAACAAGTTTATCAGCCTTGAGGGCATCGATCTCCTTCTTCAGCTGCTCAGTCAATACCGCAAGCGTGATCCTGAAAAGGATTCAGACGAGGAAGAATATGTAGAGAATCTGTTCGATTGTCTGATCTGTCTTGTGGATGAAGACACCGGAAAAGAGAAATTCATCCAAGGCGAAGGCATTGAGCTTGGGCAAATTATGTTGAAAGAAGGTAAATTTAGCAAATCGCGCGCTTTGCGAGTGCTGGATCATGCTTTAGGAGGACTGGGAGGCAGGCCTGCCTGTGAAAGGTTTATTGAGGTAGCATGCTTGAGAACAGTATTTGGAATGTTCATGAAGAAGGTATGGCTATCCTCACATATGAGATCATATTGTTGATGCTAACATCGAACAGCAAGAAAGTCAAACGATTGAGCATCTACTGGGCATATTTGCTTCGCTTCTGCGCCTCCTTCCTGGCAGCTCGGCAGCTCGTATCCGTACTCTTGCAAAATTCATGGAAAAGGACTATGAGAAGATCGAGAAGCTAATCAAGCTGAGGCGTGATTATGCTTCGAGGGTTTTACCGGTTGAACAGGCCATCGAGGAAGAACGGAAGAATTTCACTGAAGAGGAGCAAGAGGTGATGGCTGTTGAATGGCTTTCACGGCGATTTGATGCTGGTCTATTCTCTCTGCAGGTTTGTTGCTACCTCTAACAGAAGTTTGCCATTTTACTGACATTAGCCAAAAGCTCATCGATGTAATTTTGGCCTGGCTTGTGGCTGAAGATGACGGTGCAAAGCGAAAGATAGTTTCCTTTTTGGCAGACCGTGACGAAGGTCTGAATCTTATTCAGGGTACGCTGAAAGGTAAAATTCAGTCTTATCTCCCCTTCTCTCGAATGTGATTTGACTAACAGTATAATAGAGCAAATTGAAGGGCTTTCAGACGACGACCCGGGGCAGAAGGATCATAAGGAAATGCTTGAAACACTTTTACAATTTCTATGAATTACCGAGCTAGCATTAGGGAATCTACCGACCAGTGTAATATAGTCAAACGTACTCGATGCAATTTCCAGAAGAGTGACAAGAGTGACCAGAGTAACATCAATTGAATGCCTGAGGCATGAAATATCATATCACGTGCCAATCTCATTAGTCATCTGATAGCGCCAAGACCGCGCGGTCGAGGCTAGTGGCGGCTCTGCTCAAGATCCATCAGAGTCCAGAGGTGAAGTCCAGCACTGCGCCATTCTCTCCCATCACGGTTTGTCTGGGATCTCTCACTTTCCATCCACCTGAGGTTCCCAGCTCACTGATTTTTTCCCCAGTGTCCTTCCCAGTCAAACCTCTTTAGGTGGCACTGCTTCCCTCGGCAGCCAGGCAACCAGTGAGCGGGATCGTTTATTTAAGCGCGTCGCGCTGTTTGCGCCCACTGACTGATTTTCCATTTCGGGAGTGTTAGTGGCTAATCTTTCTTCAAAATGGCTGACTACGATGATGTATACGAGGATGAGTTTTACGATGATATGGAGGAGGGCATCACGTCGGAGGATTGCTGGACCGTCATCTCGTCGTTCTTCGATACGAAGGGTCTAGTTTCACAACAGTTGGATTCTTTCGATGAATTTGTTTCGTCAACAATGCAAGAACTGGTGGAGGAGCAAGGCCAAGTGACGCTTGACCAGACGATTCCACCGGACGAAGATGAAGTCGACCCCGTCGTTGTCCGTCGCTATGAGCTCAAGTTCGGAACAGTGATGCTTTCCCGGCCCTCCGTCACTGAGGGTGATGGTGCCACAACTATCATGTTGCCTCAGGAGGCTCGTCTGCGAAACCTTACCTACGCTAGTCCCCTTTATCTCGGCATCACAAAGCGAATCATGGAGGGTAGGGAGCGATTAGTTGCCGATCGTGACGATGGCGACATGGACGAAGATGAAGACAGAAAGGCTCGTGGTACCTATCTTCAGTGGGAGCAGAAGGAGCTACCTGCCGATCAAGCGAAAGAGGAAACTGTTTTCATTGGAAAAATGCCTATCATGCTTAAGTCCAAGTACTGCATTCTCAAGGACCTAAGTGAGCAGGCTCTTTACAACTGGAACGAATGCCCTTATGATTCCGGCGGTTATTTCATTATCAACGGAAGCGAAAAGGTTTTGATTGCTCAGGAGCGTAGTGCGGGAAACACAGTGCAGGTTTTCAAGAAAGCGCCACCAAGCCCAACACCTTATGTTGCTGAGATTCGAAGTGCTGTCGAGAAGGGATCGAGACTCCTTTCTCAACTGTCTCTTAAGTTGTTTGCTAAAGGAGATAGCGGCAAGGGTGGGTTCGGCCCTACTATTAGGTCGACATTGCCTTATGTGAAGACGGATATTCCAATCGTTGTCGTCTTCCGAGCGCTGGGCGTGGTTTCGGATGAAGACATTCTTAACCACATTTGTTACGACCGTAACGATATTCCCATGCTGGAAATGTTGAAGCCTTGTATCGAAGAGGGTTTCGTCATTCAAGATCGTGAAGTTGCTTTGGACTTCATTGCCAAACGTGGCTCCTCTCAGTCCAGTATGAACCATGAGCGACGTGTAAGATACGCCCGTGAAATCATGCAAAAGGAGCTTCTCCCCCATATCTCGCAGAGCGAAGGCAGCGAGACTCGTAAGGCATTCTTCTTAGGTTACATGGTGCACCGACTCCTGCAGTGTGCTTTAGGCCGCCGGGATGTCGATGACCGTGATCACTTCGGAAAGAAGCGTCTTGATCTTGCAGGTCCCCTTCTCGCGAACCTGTTCCGCGTCTTGTTTACCAGAGTTACTCGTGATCTTCAGCGCTACGTCCAGAGATGCGTCGAGACTAACAGAGAAATCTACCTCAACATTGGTATCAAGGCCAGCACACTGACAGGCGGTTTGAAGTATGCTCTTGCTACCGGTAACTGGGGTGAGCAGAAGAAAGCTGCGAGCGCGAAGGCTGGTGTGTCGCAAGTGCTTAGTCGTTATACATACGCTTCTACGTTGTCACATCTTCGTCGAACTAACACACCTATTGGCCGTGATGGTAAAATTGCCAAACCTCGTCAGCTTCACAATACGCACTGGGGTTTGGTCTGTCCAGCAGAAACTCCAGAAGGCCAGGCTTGTGGTCTGGTTAAGAATTTAGCCCTCATGTGTTACATCACTGTCGGTACACCCAGCGAACCTATCATTGACTTCATGATCCAGCGTAACATGGAAGTTCTTGAAGAGTTCGAGCCTCAGGTCACACCCAATGCGACAAAGGTCTTCGTGAATGGCGTGTGGGTAGGTATCCACAGAGATCCCGCACATCTTGTCAACACGATGCTCTCGCTTCGTCGACGGAACATGATTTCCCACGAAGTTAGTTTGATTCGTGATATCCGTGAACGGGAGTTCAAGATTTTCACTGATGCTGGCCGTGTATGTCGGCCATTGTATGTTGTCGACAATGACCCGAAGAGCGAAAACTGCGGCTCGCTGGTTCTCAACAAAGAGCACATCCGCAAGTTGGAGCAAGACAAAGAATTGCCTCCGGATCTCGATCCGGAAGATCGCAGGGAGCGCTATTTTGGATGGGACGGGTTGGTGAAATCGGGAGTTGTGGAGTACGTTGACGCTGAGGAGGAAGAAACGATTATGATTGTCATGACGCCGGAAGACTTGGAGATCTCCAAACAGCTTCAAGCCGGTTACGCTCTTCCTGAAGAAGAGCTAGACCCGAACAAGCGTGTCCGCTCTATTCTAAGTCAAAAGGCGCATACCTGGACACACTGCGAAATCCACCCGAGTATGATTCTCGGTGTTTGTGCCAGTATCATTCCATTCCCTGACCACAATCAGTCGCCTCGTAATACATACCAGTCTGCAATGGGTAAACAAGCTATGGGTGTGTTCCTGACCAATTTTGACCAGCGCATGGAGACGATGGCAAACATTCTTTACTATCCCCAAAAACCACTGGCAACAACACGTTCAATGGAGTTCCTACGATTCCGAGAGTTGCCTGCTGGACAGAACGCTATAGTTGCCATTGCTTGCTATTCTGGCTACAACCAGGAAGATTCAGTCGTTATGAACCAGAGCAGTATCGATCGTGGTCTTTTCCGCAGTCTTTTCTACCGTACATATACCGACAGCGAGAAGATGGTGGGATTGACAGTCGTTGAACGTTTCGAGAAGCCAATGCGATCGGATACTATTGGTATGAGGAAGGGCACTTATGATAAGCTAGATGAGGATGGAATCATTGCGCCTGGCGTCCGTGTCTCTGGTGAGGATATCATCATTGGTAAGACGGCTCCTTTGGCACCAGATGCAGAGGAGCTTGGTCAGAGAACCAAGGCACATACCAAGCTGGACGTCTCCACCCCTCTTAGGAGCACTGAAAGCGGTATCGTGGATCAGGTTTTGGTGTCCACTAGCAATGACGACTTGAAGTTCGTCAAGGTCCGCATGAGGACCACGAAGATCCCTCAGATTGGAGACAAGTTCGCTTCGCGTCACGGACAGAAGGGTACGATTGGTATTACCTACCGTCAGGAAGACATGCCATTCACCCGGGAAGGCGTGTCGCCCGATCTGATCATCAATCCCCACGCCATTCCCTCCCGTATGACCATTGCTCACTTGATCGAGTGTCAGCTCAGTAAGGTGTCAGCCCTGCGTGGCTTCGAGGGTGATGCGACCCCCTTCACCGATGTCACCGTTGATTCGGTTTCTCGTCTGCTCCGTGAGCACGGCTACCAATCCCGTGGATTTGAGGTGATGTACAATGGCCACACCGGCCGGAAGCTAGTTGCGCAAGTGTTTTTGGGACCGACGTACTACCAACGTTTGCGCCACATGGTCGATGACAAGATCCACGCACGTGCCCGTGGACCGACTCAGATTTTGACTAGGCAGCCCGTGGAAGGTCGTGCTCGTGACGGTGGTCTTCGATTCGGAGAGATGGAACGTGATTGTATGATCGCGCACGGAGCAAGTGCCTTCTTGAAGGAGCGTCTGTTCGATGTTTCCGACCCGTTCCGCGTCCACATCTGTGATGACTGCGGGTTGATGACTCCAGTTGCGTAAGTAAAAACTCCAGCAATGATTAGTCCTTGAACTACGGTTGAGCTAACGATGACCCCCCTCCTCCAACTGCAGTAAACTGAAGAAGGGACTTTTCGAATGTCGACTGTGCAACAACAAGCACAGGATCTCTCAGGTGCATATCCCATATGCAGCCAAGCTTCTGTTCCAAGAGCTGGCCTCGATGAACATTGCCGCCCGCATGTTTACCAACCGTTCTGGAGTGTCCGTGCGGTGAGGGGCATTCGTGAGGAATCCATCCATCCATCTGAGCAATCGGGTTTCTTTTCTGTTACGATAGGGTCTTACGCGGTGTTTCTCTACATTTTTAATCACTATCATCTCAAGCTCTCTGTGCTGTCCATTAAGAAAACAGATTGATTTGGCATTATTCCGGCGTACTGTGGATTCGAGGGATGTTTATTCTGGTTTGATACTTACACTTCCTTTTTCTTGCTGCTGAGGATGATCCTGGGGAAGCGAACATTTTTCTCTTTCTTTGCTCACCATATCGAAATAAAATTTAGAATACTTTTGGAATCTTGCTTTCCCTCATCCTTGTAGATAGATGCAACTATCATATCCTCAGCGGTCCCCGTACAGGATTAATCTAGTCCAGAGATAGGGGTAATAGAATATTCAGTCGGCGAGAGGAGAGATGAATTTGACCCCTCCATGAGATGATAATTCTCCGGTGAAAGCCTTAGAGATCCTGCAGGGAAGCGAAGCAATCAGCGTTGATTATCCCGTCTGGCGTGTCGGTCAACAGACATTGACCTCATTGATAGGTGAAAGTTGATGTGATGAACTCACAGGCGGTAAGGTGTCGAAGGTGGTTGGATGGCGAGGCTCACGTGTGGTTGGCCGCCAGTTCTTGTTCAAGGGATGTCAACAACCAATGGTCCCCGCGGAATACCCGCCAGCTGGCACTTGCATTCCACAATGACAGCGGGGAACAGACCATTGGAAACGGCAATTGGTGGGCAGAGGGACCTCCAGAGTCAACTAGTATACGGACTCCACCCCCTCTATGCATCTTGAAATAGCAAATGCCGTGTGACGAGAGGATGACCTGAGGCCACGGAACGCGGCTGAGTCGAATGCCTTAAAGATGCCCCAGCCGCCAGAGAGCCTTGCGTCGCTTCTCTTCTTTTTCTTTTTTTTTTTCTTCAGCGAGACTGGTCTTGTTTGGAGCTGCCTTTTGTTTGGAGATACCTATGCACTGGCTGCATTGGTTTTGTTGTTTTCTTCAATTATTTTTACTATTCATCCCTTAATAATCTTTCGATATCAAATCTTTCAAAAACCATACTCTATACAGACGAGCTGTGCTCTCTACTGCCCCATTTCCATTTATACAGATTCTATTTTGACAGTTCAACTTCGTCGCCGGTCGACGTCTCCATTCGGCAGTTCACTTTCTTGCTCAGCCTTGTTGATTTAATCGCCGAGGCTTCTTTCTACTATCTTTCTAATTCCCCTTGTCGTGTCGTGGACTGGATCCCCGAGCATCATTGTTGGTTAACGGAGTCAATCAACTAGCAAACCAACAAACCAACACGGATTTAATTGGAGCGGCTCTGGTAGTCTTTCAATTCAAAGTCTTATCTTCTGCATCGGATACTGTGGAAGTGTTACTTCGACACGATCATCACTATTTTCAACGTGAATATAATTTAATCTTTAGTCTAACCTCGTCAATCGTTCAAAATGTCCGCTGTGCAACTCAAGTTCACGCTTCGGACCTCGTCCAATGTCAAGACTGTCCACCTGCTTGGCTCTTGGGACAACTACTCCCGCCAAATTCCCCTCTCCAGGGATGAGGGCAAGTCCGGCTCATGGGTGGGCAAGTTCCGCTTCCAGACCTCCATACTCAAGCTCGGCGGCCGCTACTGGTACTACGTGAGTCTTGTCGATCTCCCAAGAACTGTACATAATACTCATGAGTACTGACTCTTTCAAGTACATCATGGACGGGTACCACGTCTCCCATGATCCCGCTGTTGAGTACACCGTTGAGCCGACGACCGGCCGTAAGCTAAACATCCTCGACGTCCCCGGCGGCAACAAGAAGTCCAGCTCTTCCGCCCCCAAGCCCAGAAGGACCTCAGAGGAAGTCGTGAAAGGCCGCGCTCCATCTCCGTCCAAGATTCACCACCCCAAGCCCTCCAAGCCCTACGCCTCCCGCCAAATCCGGGAGACCGACTTCGCTCCCACCATGGAGGACCTCACGGATCGCTTTGCGGGCTCCCGTCTGTCGGACGAGTACTCGCTTTCCAACAGCCCACCCAGTTCTGTTGGATCGTCCCTATCTTCTCGGTCTTCTCGGTCGTCCGGCAGCACCTCGCCCTCTTCGCTTTCCTCCATGAGTGACCCTGCCAGCGTCTGCCGCTGTGAACGCTACGGCATCACTCGGAAGGGCGACCGTGTCAAGCTCGACTGTGGCGGTAGCCGCTGCGGCTATGTTACTGAGTCGTCTGAGGCTAGCTGCTCCGAGTCAGATAGCGATGAGGAGTACCGCCGTGCCCGCAGGGGTGTTCGCCGCCAGGGTATTGTTGTGCGTCGGTAAATTATACGGTTGGCTGGGTTTCTTTTTTCAGTCAACTTTATGGATATGGGTTTTGATCCCGTCTGCCGAGCAATTTTAATCAATGTGGCATGTTACAGTTATGCCATGATGTTCAACACAGTCACTCCTTAACTGGACGTCGAAGAGAACATTTAGATATGCAGAAAGAAAAAGAAAAAACCCAAAAAAAAAGAAATAATTCCCCCGGGTATCGTAGCCGAGCTACGGATATACCGGAATCACTTACTGTTGGGCCGTGAAGATGAAGTTGAAAGGAATGTTGAGTCTGGGGAGGAGAGGAGGGGGAGTATGATGTAGAGAGGGAAGATGTGGGGAAGTCTAAGATGGCGCTGGGAATGAGGTTGGGAAAGGAATCGGAAGACAATGCTGCCCTGTCTCTGACGCTACGACGAACCAGCCAGGTGGGAAATCATGAAGCAATGAATGATGATGATTCATATGGACGAAGCCAATACTTAACCCTAACCCGGAAATGTCGTCCAGGATGAATGATGACTGATGCTCATCAATTAGATTAAAAAAAAATTAATAAAAAGAAAAAAAAAAGAAACTGTTTTCGAAGACTTCCAAACGTCGTATACTACTCTACAAAAAGAAATAAAGTATTATACAACTCCACACTTATATCATTCGGATCATCCGCAGTTATTCGTCCGGAAATCCCGAACAAGATATAAAAGACTATATGATCCCCGCGAAATTGAACGTACATACCACAAACACCACTTAGAACCCAGTAAGTAAAAGACCATAACATAGCTAGATACAATCCATGAAGGGACTCAAGCTGATACCACCCCATCAGACATCTGCCAAAAAGTAACCTTAAACTACATACAAACATGCCATCAATACCTAAAAAAAAGGCAAAAATGACCCTCAATCCCCTAACAACAACTGACAAAGTCAAAACCGACTCACAGATAACAACAGACATATACTTACCTCCCAATCTCACCAACAATCATTCCAAATATCCAATCTGTACGTGTTCCCGTTCCAATATCAATAGCCTACCATCCACAACCGTCTCACAAAATCCAAAGTAATAAACATCCACGGCGGCGCCTTCATGCTCGGCAACTCACGCATGGTCTCCATTTCCCAGATCCAAGACTGTCTAGACCGGAACTGGATCGTAGTGGTCCCCGACCACCGTATTTGTCCGGGAGTGAACATCCTCGATGGTCCGGTGGAGGACTGTCGGGATCTACTCTCGTGGGTGTATACGGGTGGCCTTGAGGGATTTCTCCAGGAGCAAGGGACTCAGTACGAGGTTGACGGGGAGAAGGCCATGGCTTTTGGGACGAGTAGCGGTGGGTTCCTTGCATTGAGTTTGGTATGTTACCCCGCCCCGCTCCTTCTTTCATTGTTATAATTTTTTTTTTTTTTTTACCGAGGATGCTAATGTGCTTGATAGGGCTCCGACGTCCCCAAGCCACCGAAAGCAATTCTCGATTTCTATGGCGCAGTCCACTTCACGCATTCATTCTGGACAGCGCCTCTTCCGAATGCGGCGGAGAAACTGCACCCGCTTTCTTCGGACTTTATCAATAGGTTCTATGATGAGTATCCTGTTCCGACGGATAGTTCTATTTCGCTGGAATGTCAAGCGGGATCTGGACGAGCTAAGGGGCCGGCTTTCGAGCGTCCGCGGGATGCGTTTGCGTTTAGCCAGATTGCGAATGGGCGGGTGTTACAGGCTTGTTTTCCTGATCGGGATGTGAGAGAGATTGATCCTGTTTGGTGGGTTGGGGAGGGGTTTTTCGCTACATGTGTTGTTCATGGGGTTGAGGATCGGATGGTGCCAATTTATTTGAGTAGGGAGTTGTTGCGCGTTTTGAAGGGGAAGGGGGTTGAGTGTGAGATGGTCGAGGTTCCTGGCGAGGATCATACGTTTGCTATGTGGATGGAGGTTGGGCCTAGGACTTGGGAAATGCAGAGGAAGGGGTCGATTTTTTGGAGATAGTTATCAGACGTTTGTAGTGACTTATATGCAATTGAACTTGCGCTTCAAGGAGTAGTTGAGACGTTATGTTTTGCTGGGTGATGTGTCTGGCCTGCCAGTCACATACATCGGATATTAAGACTAATGAGTGTCGAGGGCCACCAGCCTGGAAATCAAAAACTCCGTCCATGCAAACTTGTATACCCAGTATACTTCCAGTCCATCTCTATGCTGAATCGCTGAACTCAAATAACGGATCGTAGATCGCTGCCGTAGTTCGTCGTGTCTCGTGACCGGCATCGACACCCCTAGTATGGTGCTAGAGCCACAAAAAGAAATATACCGAAATGAGAAGTGAAGGAAGGAAATCCAAAAAGGTGCTGCTTAAGCTCGTAGAAGCTAGAAAGGACGCAACCGTTAAAAAAATCGCTCGAGATATCGAATCACCGTACAAAATTGGTCGCATATGTCCTTTTTCCGGGGCGGGGCGACCCAAGATGCAATTGCCGCAGGTCAACGCGTAGCGTATGTTGACGGACCTCAGTTGATTTCTTTTGGCCAAGTCAAAGTTCCTTGCTAGAATAACTAGAATCAGGCCAATTGCAGCCTCTAGACGTAGTTCCGCTCCGTCGCGCAGTATGCTTCTCGCACGTATAACCGACAAGAACGACCTTCTCCTGCACCGCATGGCCTCTTTGGCCATACGCCTCACACGGGTCAACCGCGTGTTGGAAGTAAAGACAGCCACAGACTGAAAACCGCTCTACCACTTTGAAACACATGGTGGACGGTTGAAATACTTGCAGATAATAATTATTAAGGAAGAGTGGTTTGGCGTCCAGCGAATTGCGTAAGTGTTGCCAATGAATGACTCGAGCACGATAGGGAAAGGAAAGGACAAGAGAATGTTGTCGATAGTTTGCTAAACCGAGAAGGGGAGAGAGAAGTTCAAGATGGATCATTTATAGAGATTGACCTTTAGGCGACCAGACCGTCACGGACGACAATTGGAACGCAAACCGGGATAACTAAAGACAGAAGCCAGTTTCATGCCTCTTTTCCAAGCCGCTTGAAGAGTCAAACACCGACAGATGCAAGGCATCCGTCAAAATCAATGGTCTTTCATTGCCCGAAGAAAACGTGTATCGCGAATAGCCAAGTGAGAAAGAAAAAATAGTAGGACCCAGTCTGTCGGGCAAGGTTAGCACCATCCATAGTGGTGATGCTCCAAGAATCCACGTAGGGCCGACGACGGACGACGCCGAGCCCTAGGCGATCAGTGGGGTACGTCGGACTGAGTCCTTCACGTTTCAACTCAAAGCAGGCATGACCAAGAGCTGGAGCTTTAGGCCGTATTCCGGAGTAGACACCTGCCTCTGACTAATGCCATTATTGCAGAATGTAATTCTGTGATGACAGCTGACGCCGACTGCAAGCACGATTCTAAACGGCCATATTTACCCACTTTTGATGAAACCGTTGGAGTCAAGTAGACTAAGGAATTGCGCCAGACTTGAAAACCCCTGCCATTCTGAGCAGATAGTGCGGGTCATTGCAAGCGCACGTTCTCGTGTTGCAGGGCTTTTCAGCTGGTCTCTCTAGGCCAGGAATACTAGAATAGAATAATAGAATATTGCTTTTCTTCCTTCCTGTTTCGAGTCGTAGGGCCGAGGAGAGCACGGGGCGGTAAGGTCACCGAGCGAATCAAGACGAAGATTGCAAACCGGGCAAATTGTGAGCCCCCTCCCATAGTCTGATGGAGATTAGTTCCATGCACGAGAGGACGGAGGAAACCGGTGGATTGACACAAGGCTGACTGACAGTGGAGAAAAACGCAGCTGGACTAGGCCACCGGGGCCTATCAAATTCCCCGGCGAGGTCACTAGACCAGAGGATGGCCTGAGTCATTCACCCTCGTTGGCCAATCACCAGGCTCTGTCGCCAGGCAACCATTTTTGGCCTGATATGGCATCCACTGCTGAGGACCGTTGAAGCATGCCCTAAGAGCCCGGACCATGGTACGATCCCATCGACATCGTCTACACCGATCTATCTTCGAGTTCATGCTATGCTATGCTGTGACTCAAAAGTAGATGACCACATATCTGCCTCTAAATCTGGAGAAGCTTTGCACCAGCCGAAAAGGCTACTGTTTCTCATCTCTAGAATGTGTCGACCCTTGAGCTGACTTACAATCATCACAGTCAGATCTAGAACTATCGTTGCCGATGCACCCGAGCCACTATACATAGCAGCTTTTATGTGGAAGGCCAAAGTCTTTCTCCCTTACCTTCAGCCGGGCTCTGTTCTTGATGTTACGATCCAAGACTTGGGAGGTCTTCTTTTAATCCGCACATAACATCAATGCCCTTAAGGCAGGGTGAAACATTCTTATGCTCAATTCTGCTAACCTCTCTGTCTGGGAGAACTGGGGTGTTAGCTTCTTATTTGACTTTTCAGCCTCACGCCACCGCATGGTATACTGAGTGGAACCATCCCTGAAGCATCTCGCATCAATAGTATGCCTGCAGACACTATGAATAAAACTAATGTAGTACAATCTTTTTTTTTTTTTTTTAGAGTCTGTCTACATGACAACTTGGAAGGGCTAGATATCACTTTGGTAGACGCTAAGCCTGACAAAAATAATTGGGTGAGTCGTCCTCCTGTAATACACGCGCCTCTTCCTCCAGTGTTTGTCGCATAACCACAATATACCGGAAGATTTGAGTCGGGATTCTTTCCCGTACTTTAATAAGTTACCTCGCATATACATAAAGGTCACCAAGCAGTTATAATGCCATCTCCCAAAGACACCCAATCAGGCAAGTCTGCGTTTCTGATTGAAGCAGTGCAGGAAACCGTCTTGAACAGTTATGTTTTTCTTATCCCAAGCTGAGATATTAGTTAGAGAGCTGCTAAAGCATAATTTCATGAGGTAATACATACGTAGATGGTCGAACTCATATGGCGGCTTGTCATTTATCAGAACTTCGCACATAAGATGGTGCGGGTTGTATTGAGTTTGAAAATTGATGGCTGTAAGAACGTATTTGTGTGGATTTGGTAAATTAGTAGCTAAAGACTTTGAAGTTGTCAATTACACATACGGATCTTCTTGTCAGAAATACTAGTTTTTCTCGGCGCCAACATTCCACCAGATCCAATTGGGAGGTAACTTTGTTGCCAGCTCCATCATCGCACGTTGCTTTTAAGCTCGACGATTCCAACGGATCGTCCGATTTCTTTTCCGGCTTACTCACGGGATTTTCAACAGAGCAGCCAGGAAACCGCCAAGGATCAGGAGCAGCAGCAGTTGGTACTAATAGCGGCAAAAGCAAGATCACAAGGTTAAAGCGCATATTGATTTAGATCAGAGTAACGAGCCTGCGTGTAATAATATACCTTACTAGGCGTGGTAGTGACCTACTTATATAACTTATCGATTCGTTGGGAGTCATTCTTTGCCCATGTTCGCCCCCTGTATTTCTTTGAGCACCAAGACCATGTTTCAGATATATATAACAGATCAAAGTATAAAAAGATGTTACACTCATTAATTCTACTGGGTCCTTGCTCTTTTCATTTCTTGCTCTTTCTTGACTCCTTTTCGAGGGATCAAAGCCTTAACTGTTGGGAGAAAGGACTTCTTACCGTTTGTAGGCCACTGAAGGTAAAGCATAATTCGACTGATTGTGCACCCTCCACTGCAATAGCCCCTTCAGCCCAAACTGCTATGGATCAGTTTTGAAACTACCAAGAGAACTAAATAAGGATATATTAGCGCAAAAAGGAAGAAGAGGATATGGGATGAAGAAACCAATTTAATGTTAGTCGTTCTAACCTCGCCTACCTACGTTAAAGCCCAATGGAATCAAGACTCACTTGTGAGACCGGCTAAAAGACCAGGCCAAGCAGTTGAAGGATGCCTCTGATCTCCTGAATATATAGTTAATGTCCGAGTGATATAGGTCCTTTGCTTATAAGCGCCAGTGTGTTAGGGCTATGTTTTTGTTTCTTGCGTCTAATACCCTTATGTGCAATCAAAGGTAGCCTCAATTATCTATATACTTGGCTCATTTGTAAATGCGGACAATAAAGGACGATCCTGCTGTCACTAGGATATTGAATTTCCAGCAAAAGCCCTATGTATATATAACACCCGATATGATAGGGAAACCTTCGAACATGGATCTTCTGATTGGACTGGATTTCATTCATAGAGTTTGTCATTTACCGTCTCTGCCATGCTAGCAACAGGAACAGTCGTAAATTTCACAAGCACGACTGCGCAGAGGAGGCCAGTGCAGCAGATTCACCGATGCTGCATGATCCGTTTGGATTTAGATCTCTGATATGAAATAGACCGTGACCATAGGATGGCACTGGTTGAAATCCAGAGCAGATGTTTACGTCTGGAAACAGTTCGTCCTCCCTGTATCCGGTTTTTGAGGAGATCCATAACATCAAGGAATAATGAATGAAATGAAAGGAATAGGGAACAGAAGAACAAAGATAGGTTCTTTGATACCAATCTCAGCCGGACAAAAGAGCTAGAGCACTGTCCTCATCGTCGTTTTTATCGATTTAAATCACTTGTTCATGCGTCCGTAGCAAGATAGTATTTATTTCTGCGAAGGTCCGTGTATGCACTCTGGATTCGAAGAATAATAATTTTGAAACTCATATGGCTCATTGAGTCTTTATTCTACCATGGAAGGGTTCCAATAGAGATGAAATCCTCGCCCTCAAGTCATTCTAAATTGTTCCTTGGACAGTACCACCTCTTTAGGAGCATAGCTCACTTGAAGGAGCATCTCTCCAGATTATGGCTGCCATTAGGTAGGTGGTTGGATGATGAACATCGAAAGTTGCGATATAGATATATGGTGTTATTAATATTATCCGTCGAAGGGGTACCGTACCGTCCATGTTATCATATCATTCATACCATTGCCAAAGCCAAGAAATACAGATCTCCTTCATATTCATTGGTCAGTTTGAGGAAATGAATAAAGACTTCTCATACCTCAATATGTAGGAGATGGTTAAGTGGCCAACATTCACCAATATTAGTTAGACGGTGGTCTAAAGAAGAGGTACCAGGTTTGGTACTGCCACATTAGAGATGGGTCAATGTAAATCGTAACTAACAGTGATAGGCAAGTCCTTGCTGCTGGAGCGGATTGGGTCCACCTTGCCTATATGATATGCCTTATGAAGGGCTAAGTACCCAGCCATTTGCAAGCGTAGGAATGCTCTCTTGTATATCAATTCAAGTACAGGGTACTGTAGCACAGGATCCTATGTATAAGCGTCTATGGACAGCGACCTATAACAGCCTGCACTATACCCAATACAGGCATCATTCCACAGATGCATCAGAGGGTAATATTGCTATTGACATAGTAGGTCACGTAAGTCGCGTTCACTTGGCCTTGCTTTATCATTTGTATCTGTCTGAGCGCCATTATTCCATTATACATAATACATTCAGGAAGTAACAAGAACCCGTCCCTTGAGGGCGTACATGCTACACTGAAACTTTTAACAGCCCCACGTTAGACCGACCCAAGGGCTCCAAAACTCAATCCCTTTGCCAGTCCCAACCGCAACATACGGAGAATGTCCTTTCCTTTAGTATCCTCCTGCAGACCGGTACGCCAGTCCCAGCCTCGCTCATGATATGTGGTACGAGCGTCATCGCCGCGAGGCACCAGCACACCTGAACTACCAGCAGATCCAGATCCAGATCTGTTCAGTGCGGATTCAACCATGTCACTGCCAATGAACGAGAATGTGCTCGATGCTGTAAGTGAGGACACGGACTTCTTCAAAAGTGCACGAGGGGAAGGTGGGCCAACGAAATAATTATTAGACGCGGAATCACCGGAAGCTCTCTTAGATGACTGATACTCGATGAGTGTGGAGCGGAAACACTCTTCGCATTGCGCGTAGACGCGGGGTGTAACCGATTCAAGATCTTCAATGGCGGACAAGATAGCGGATTGCTGAGATACTGAAAGAACGGGGGACGATTCTAATGGGTTGTTAGTCACGGTCAAGCTCATCTAACATGTAAATGTTATGACTTACGTTCAATGAACGGCAACACCTCTCCCAGCAGCGCTAATAGCCCATCAACTTGCACTGCGGAGTCTCGGTCTGGGTCATAGAGACCGCCGTAAATGCTGTCCGCAGCACTGCTGATAACCGCAACCAAGGCTTGAGCCGCTGCTCGCCGTCTAGCCAGAGGTTTGAAGCGTGGCCGCTGCCCCTCTTGAAGACCGATTGCCTCATCACGAGTTTCGTAGAATCGACGCAGTGTAGCATAGCCACTAAAGTAGAACTGGAGGATACCAGCCGCTTCCTCGTCAACGGCAGCAACAGCTGAAAGGCAAGTCTTAGGCTCTCTAGTCAAAGAGTAAAGCTGTTCATCAAGGTCTTCAGGTGCAGGATACGCGCGTGATTGAACTAGACTGTACGAGATAAGGAGGTCGACAACGGACTTCACCTTACGTCGGTTATGTGCCCGAGCGTAGCAGATCAAAGCAAGGCCGTATTCTTCGGATTTAGAGATAGTTTCATCGCCAAACCGCTGTGACTAATCAGGACGCCGTTCCATAATAAGTAAGAATTAATATCTTACCTCAGAAACTCTTCTGCCTTCTTTCTCCAGGCCCAGCTCAGAGCACAGCAACACTACCCTATCCAGTCGCTCCGTTGTATCAAGGGGTAGCTTATCTAATAGCTCTGACACGATCTTCTGCATCTTTTCGTTGTCATCCAAGCGACTTAAAACCTCTAGTGCCAATTCCCATCCCTTTCGAACCCCGTTCTCAATGGTTCCTCTTTCAAACAATCCAGATGCATAGCTGCATAGAATGTCGTCCTTCTTGACACGGTTTCCTGACGCTTTGTCATCTTGACCATAAGAAAGGACCATCAAATCATTATCGCTAAGGCCTGTAAGCGGTTTTTTCCCGGTCGCCGACTCCAGCCAGCCACCGGCAGATGCGACTTCAGCCACAGCAGATGCGACACAAAGTGACCACGTCTGAAGCAATCCTAACACACCGTCAATATCCCCTTCAAAGACGGAAGCCAGCCCAACCTCAAGGCTACTAAGAGAGTTGATTCGAAAACTAGCGTCCTCTGATTCAGCATTCGTGGCACTGCTCAAAGACAGACCAAGACGACGAAGGTACGTATCTTCGGCGTTGCTGCCGAAAGACTGAAGCTTTGGTACCGGAGGGCGCAGAAAGTGGATATTCGTACTAGCACCAAATCCGTTGCCCTGTGCTGAACTCTCTTCATCATCCTCTCCATCCCACCAAACCGTCAAGCCAATAGTGGCCTCGACCCAGTCCTGTGCACGATTCATGATGGCGCTCGTATCGCCGAGGATGATACGGTACAGAGTTCTTAGGTTCTGGTAGATTGCCCACGGAACACGGCTTTCCGCCATGCGCGCGGACTGTGTGAATGAGAATTCGTTCGCCGCAGCGCTGGGTTTTAATCCGAAGTTGATCGCCTGGAAACGATTGCCTACGGCCGGAGGCTCGGGCTCTTGTTGCTCGCCTCCTTCAGCAAATTCCTCCAGGTCAGACACCGCCGCAAGCACACGTTTCCTATACATGGCCCACTCAGTACCCCTAACATCCCAATCACCGTGCTGAAGAGCGGGGCATGAGTCCAAAATTTGGAGGC
Organism: Aspergillus leporis; assembly: GCA_009176345.1. NCBI lineage: Eukaryota > Fungi > Ascomycota > Eurotiomycetes > Eurotiales > Aspergillaceae > Aspergillus > Aspergillus leporis. Next base: position 73,439 of record ML732248.1, on the reverse strand, counting down.
ACCTATTGATACACCTCTGGATGTTCTGCAACTGTGCCCCCCGATAACCTGCTTGCGGTAAACCATCCTCCAATGCAGACCTAGCATAGTTAAAGTCTGCATCTCGCAGGAGTTCCGCGGCCTCGGAGAGATGACCACGCAATACGCCGGCATTCAGAATTTCCCAAAAGTTTGGCGACGCAGAGGGACTTGGCTCAACATTCTTCAGTGTCCGCAGCTCGCCATACTGCGGAGAAATATCATTAAGCCAATCGAGAAGTACCTTCGGTATAGGGGTGGTCATGCTAGCTCTAGAGCCAGCAAGCACAAGACTCTGCGGTGCCGCAAACCCTAGAGGGCCGGAGAAGTCTCCTGGTTTATCATTTGACAGCGGTGGATGGTGAAGCTGAAGCAACAGAGAACCCAAGAAGCTCGCCTTTACCAGACTAGGAGCATGGTCCCCAGGACCGATTTGTGAACTCGAAGCCCGAGGCACGTCTTGGTGATCCGCATATGTCATCCAAATGTCCGTGAGTCTACTACAGGCCTCCGACAGAGTGACTTGAAAATCCAAATCTCGGTTATCTGCCTGTCTTGCTTCGTCATACATGCGACATAATTCATCTTCCGTATCGAGGATAACGTCACTGGGCTCCTCAACCGTTGCGATACGCGATCTCGAGGCAAAGTTTCGCACAATTGAGGGCATTGCGGAATCTTTCTTGGGAGAAAGTTTCGCTTTGCGAAGAGGCGATTGACTTACCCACTTCTCATTGAGTTTGGGCCGTTTCGCATTCTCTGGATTTGAATAGATCGGTTTCCGTTGGCCGTTCGAAGTGGGCTGCGGATACACGGGTTTACCAAATTCAGAGTCCAAGAAACTCAGGCGATTACCATTTCCCGTTGTATCTCCTACTTCCATCTCACCATCCACCTCTTCTTCTGGGTTTGCCTCCTCGCCCTCCGCATCTTCATCCATTTGCGACGAGGTGAAGCTGTTCGAAGCCCCAAAATTTGTCGAGTCGCCAAACCGACTGTCATTTGTCACACTGAAAAGAGACTGAGAGGGTGCAAAAGGCTTGGCCGGTGCCGTTTTCTTTCCACGAGCTGCTGGATAATCGAAGGATGCTATTGAGGACCCAAATATGCTGTCGTTGGGATTCATGTTTCCGGACTTTGTGAATAGAGACCCGGGAGAATCGAACTGCGATCTAGAGCTCATCTGAGAGCTTCCAAATACGGTAGACGGAGGAGCGCCTCGCGGAGTAAAGGAGTTGGACGCCGATGGTGGACCAGCTGCAGGGGTCTCGGATAGACTGAATAGGCTGCGAGATTTGCCAGGGGTCGAGGGAGGACTCGAATCGAAAGGAACCTTAAAGCTCATATTGGTTCGGTGTCTCTGTTCAGGGGATTGGTTGGTGTGACGAGGAAAGGATAAACAAAGCGATAATTCTTTGGTAGACTAAGATCTGCGGAATTAAAAGTTACTACCCCGGCTTGGGGCAGACAACTCGTGCAGAACAGACACCTAGTATCAGACGCGCACAGTTAGCCAATGGTCTGCCGCAGGATGATGATAATGAGATAAAATTACAAGTTCTAGAATGTCAACCTCAAAAGTGTCAATTGCTGAAGTGATTCCTCCTCTTCACCAGTCCGCCGATCAACGCGCTCAGGTCTTGGCACAAGCTGCGATATCATGTGAGATCATGTGACTATAGTCACATGAAGCTCTGTCGATCACGTGGATTAATATGACATCTAGATTCGGTAATTCGTATTCGCTAGCGCTCCTATTGGTTCCTTCAATTTTGCCCAAGGCTGAATCTGATAGAGATTCAACGGTTCGGAAAAGCCAAGAGCACAGCCTTGAACCTCCCCGTCTAATTATTGGGCAACACTCAAAAGCATTTACCTATTTTAGTCCATACTCCGTATTTGTGACAACCATGGCTTTGATCTATGCTAAGCCCTGTGATGATCGTATTAAGAGTTTAAGTGAACTGAAACTCCGTCCTGATCATATTTAAATATAAGATGGTTGAAGACCCCCTAAAGCTCCGAACAGTCCATGTTTCAAGTAATCTCTCTTCAACACCCATGTCTAACAACAAATTGACATTGGCACAATGCATCCATCAAAGTCAATTTCTGATCATGAATCTAACGATGAGGGTTCGCTAAACTTAAGCGGTACCTCTCGCCTCTATCATGTATACCATACTATGTTCCACCATGATTACACCGTAACCTCCAGCGATAAAACACCCTTGTTCTATGTGGACAACTCAAGCTTCACACCGAAGAAGCCGGACCTCACGTTCCACGCAGGTGCCGATAAGAAGGCACCTATTGTGGGCGTTTCTAAATTCCTTCACTTCTCACGACACGTTAAACTAGGGCTCGGTGACCCGCAGAATGCCAACAACATTGAGTGGGAGGACCTAGTATGTCAAACTCTCAGGCAAAACAAATACCGCTGGCATATGACAATTCGAGACGCCTATGGGGCCGAAAGACGATCTTTCCTATGGAAGAGAACGCATTCTGTTGCTGTCGAGGGCTCTTCAGCTTCCATTTGGAGTAGCCGCAATTTCAAGCTGGTCGATGAGCAAACAGGCCGGATAGTTGCGATTTTTACGAGCTCCGCTTTCAAAAGCGTCAAGAAAAGTGGCAAGCTTCAGATTGACCCAAACTATGGGCGAGAGTTTGATTTAATGGTCCTTATCACCGGGCTTTCTCTATATGAAAAACAAAGACGTCGTGACAATAGCAGCAATGGTGGAGGAGGTGGTGGTGGTGGCGGTGGCGGCTAAGTGGGCTCGTCTTCCAGCTTGGTTCTTTTCTCCCTCCTTTCTTTCGTATATATATTTTATGATTTTGTTATTGCCGAGATACCATGTCTGCTTCCAAGTTTTATGTATGATATCCACCATCCTCAGAATGTAACAGCGTCTTACATTATCATAGGCGTACCCAGTAGCCATGCTCTCCTACTATGGAGGGAATCTACTTGGTTACCAATGGTAGTATGCATATGATATACGTTCCATACACAACGAATTGAAACCCAACTGTAGGTGTTTTCAGCTCACAGCCCTCAGGATCAGGACTTAGATGGGGAAGCAGCCGCTCTATTTCTCAACTACTTGATGATCTAGAGATTTATCTAAAGCTCTAGCATAATGAAGGTCTTAAACTTTTAAGGTCTGTAATAGACAACATCGACACTCTCCTGTTTATAAATCTTTGTGTGTTTGCTCTCACGAAACTGTTTCTTTCCCTAAATAATAAATACACAATGAAAACGGACGAGATATATATACACGTGAACCTCTTGACAGCCTCACTCCCTAGAATAATTCATGGTAGGTCCCTGCCACTTGTGACGCCCACGGACAATCCAGTCCCCGCAGGCAAAGAGCATCACAAAGCCGAGCACAGGTCCCGCATAGTTCATGTTCTCGCCAGTAACAGGTAGTGTAGCGGGGAATGGCAAGAAGATCGAGAAATAAGTAGCGAAGAGAATAGCAACGAGATTAACAGGAAGACCCCACTTACCAAGCGAGAATGAGCCCCGAGGAATATCCTCTGGGGTACACAGCCGCTTGTAAACAAGGAAAATCAGAGGGAGTAAATATGAGATATACAGGCCGAGGGTACTCAAAGATAAGATAGCGTTGAAAGCAGCGGTGGAGCCAATCTGAATAAAGGAAAGGGCAACGACAAGGAAGGCGACAAGAAACAGGGCCCTGATTGGGATCTTGAAGCGAGGATCAACCTTCACGAAAAAGTCAGAGAACGGGAGCCCGTTATCACGAGCAAATGCCCACGTCAGACGTGTAACCGAGGCCAGGCCATTGAAGAGCGCAATCCAACCAGGGAGCATGCCCATGGCCATGAGGACGTAGGTGGCAGCCTTGGAGCCCGTGGCCTGGTAGGCGATCGTAATAATAGGGTAGCCTGTGGGGCTGGTAAGGGCCTCTTCATAGTCCCCCATGCAGTAAAGAATGGCGATAACATAGCAGAATGACAAGACACCGTTGATCGCAGTTCCCCAGATCATTGACCGGGGGATGACGGTTTTAGCGTTTTTGACCTCCTCGGACATATGAATGATGCCGTCGATGCCTGAGTAGATTAGCGGGCCTATCTTGCTTAGGGGTTGTGTTGTCGTTGTTATGGGAAGGGTGGTTTCAAAGGGTAGGTACATACCGCTCAGAGGTGTAATAACGCCTAGGAGTCCAATGGAGTAGACCACACCGGGGTTCGACCAACCACTGAGACCACTGACAAAGGTGTCCCAGACAAAAGAGTTAGAATTGCGGTGAGCTAGAGCAACAAAGGTTGCAATAGTCACAGGCAAGAACACAATATGCATAATCCCCGCAGCAACTTCAATGATAGCTAGGACGCGGCGAGCAAAGATATTTATAATGATCGGGATGAGTACAACTGCCCACATAAGCAAGGTACCATGCCACTGGTGTGCTTCATATTCAGGATGGCTTAGCACGACCATTCCTTGAATCTCGGTACCAATGAAGTATGGCGCAATGCAAACAAGAGCAGCCCAGGAGAAGACCTACAAGCCGTGTCAGCATGAATAGCACTAGCAATAAATTAAAGAAGTAAGAACGTCATACAGTGACCCATCCTGCACGGTAACTGTCAGCACGATTGTAAGTCATCCTCGGGCAGGGTCATTTACCTTGGAAGAAACTGAGGAACCGACGGAAACGGGGGGCCAGAATGTACATCCAGTGATACTGCGCGCCAGCTGTGGGATGTCTGTGATAAGGTTAGAGATCTTTGATTTTGATACGATATATCGATTTCATGCACTAACACAGTGGCAAGTTCAGCCAAAGAGCATGCAATAGTCAGGTTTCCGATCGTACTAAGGATGATGCCGTAGACGATCACTGCAGGACCTCCATTGTAGAGGCCAGCCTGCAGACTTCCACCGGTGGACTCCCATGATGCAAGTAGGGTGGCGGAAAAGGCCAGAGAGGAGAAGAAGTTTAAGTATCTCTATTTCATAAGACGGTGTTAGAGCAAAGCACAAATAAAGACAGAGTTCTCGTATTATGGTCTCATTCCATACCTCCAATTTTTGGCTTTGACGCCATGCAACGCTGGAATTCCCATCTGCTGCTGGTGCTGATCGAACCGCACTGTCGCTCTTCATTTCGACCTCTTCTCTGTACATGATGAATTGTGTACGAATTCTAGCTTGACCGGGGTCTAGATCTATCAAGCCCAGACATCCAACAGAAGATGTAAAGAGAGGGCAGGGGGTACAACAAATCTATAGGCAAGAACAGATATAGCGAGGAACAGTGAAGCAGACTTGAAAATATAATTCTCATGGCCGACCCCCTCCTGGCAGAGAAGAAAAAGTATCAAATAAAATAACCGGAGCCCTCATCTCGGAGGCCAGACCGAAAGGCGCGGGTAAATCGATCCATGTCACCCTGAAACTGCACCGGCTTCGGAAGTAAAATATGCATCTTGTCATTAGGAAGCAGGCGAGTTTCCAATGAGAAGAGCGCAGTAGAAGAACTGATATGGTCCGATTAATGAGTAATATAATGGCGGGGATATCTCAAGACCGCGGGATTGTCCTAGTGTGCCTTAGCAAGACTCCGGCCTCTCTTAACTTTCTATATACCGCCGTCTCCACTTACATCCCTGCTAGATGCTCACGACCAAGCGCATGATTCATTTGTGACAGAATTAGAGAGATTAATGTCTTTCCTGGATTGGCTATCATCACATAGCCGAGCAATGCCTTTATTATGCAACTGCCAGGAAGCTGGGATAATAGCACAACACCCATGCATCCTTCCATGCCTCGATCGCGTGGTCACGCAACCAACCGACCGGAAGAAAGAAGCAAAAACCAAAAGGTATTCGGCACTAATGCTGGGCTTGGTTTGGCGAGACCGTTCTAACTGGTAACAATTGCTTACGGATTGACCTCGAGGGAAGCACTCAACCCGTAGAAGCAGGGATGGGGAAGACCCGAACAGAATCTAAGTCGACAGCCACCATGCAGGATAGAATTGGCAGGGAATGATTAAGATTCCTCGAAGACTCTTCGATATGACTCAATTTTCTTATATTTTTATATTTTTATATATTTTTTTAAGGATACAATCTTTCACTTTTCCCGCTGTCTGCGTCTGATTATTTGCTTGCCTGCTTTCATAATGTCCGATACAATGGCCCCCTTTTTGGTTCTCTCAGATGATAACCATGGGCCACTGATCAGTCTCGTATCAGTGGCTTTGCTAATTACTGCAGCTATCTTTGTTACAGCAAAGTTGGGTTCAGTGATATATTTCAAGCAGCGACGTACGATGGTCAATACGCCGATATGGATAGCTCTGGTAGGTTTGACGAGAAGAAAAGATGAATGAAAGGATCCAGCTTTTACTGACTCATTCTTAACATTGAAGGTACTTGCCATAATCCAGGTTGTGCTTATGCAGAAATCCATTGACCATGGAGTGGGAAGGCACATGGACACTCTCACAGCAGCGGCTATCAACACATCGAGCAAGGTACTATGCTAGTGCCAGTGACCGATCTTTATTGCTTATGAAGGCGCATCAAGCTCACAATATATATCAATCAATAGTTTTACTACGCGGCGCACCTGATAGAGATCTTCATCTTGTCACTCTCCAAACTGTCCACCACTCTGCTGGTTTTGGAGTTGACTCCTAATAAAGGCATTCGCCTGGCCTGCAACATTACAATCGGTGTGACAGTGGCATGGACTGTATTTGCCTTTTTCGGACTCGCGTTCCAGTGTGAGATGCCAAAGCCATGGCTCTATAGGCCTGGCAGATGTACCGGAAAGGTACGTTTGCAAGGGAGACTAGCTGTATGCGATGATCTAACCAAAGTCATGGTAGGGTGCTATCTTCTACCCAATTTCGGTGTTTCACATTCTCAGCGAAATAGTCATCATTGCGATTCCTTTCTACATGATGCGTAACGTCCAAATGGTCTGGCAAAAGAGATTTAAAATTCTCTGCTCTTTTTCAGCGCGGCTCAGGTCTGTCACTACATCCAACAAGAACTACCAGGTTGCCCGCACTTCAATCTGACAGACTATCAACAGTGTCGTCGGGCTCGCAATCGCGCAACTGGTGCTCATCCCACCCTTCCTACGTTCACAAGATATCACATGTTTGTCACTCAAGCTACCTACTTGCTCTATCCCAGCTCTAATACGGCCGTAGGGGATATTGTCAATCCAACGATCTGCGGACAGGCTATGATGTGTGTTAGCCTCACCATCGCTTGTCTACCCACCCTGTACCACATTTTCGCTGGCCTACACTCCGGCTTAATCACGACCCGGCTATCAGATGAGGTGGAGCTGACTCACGGTAAACGAAGTGCCTACATCAATTCATCTATCGTAAGCGGTAGCGGAACTGGACAGGGTGCCCGAGAACAGAAACGCCGCAGCACGTACACCAACAATGCTCGCTTCGGGAACATTGGTTCCTCTGTCGTTACAGACATCGCTACTTCTCACCACAACAGCGGGGATTCCGGCCGCAGATCAAGCTCTGAGAGCACGAGACACTTGACGCAAGATTCCAAACGCGACGGGGTCCTGAAAACAGTCGACATCACGGTTGAGGTGGAAGACGATCATTCTCGCTCTTTCTCCCGCTGATAGCGAATAATTAGAAGACATTAGCCGATGTTTTTTAAATGATTGGAGAAGTAACCGAAATGGCCGAAATTACACCGTTCGGATAATTTTGTATCCCTGTATGTGCATTTGATGGTGCCGGTGGGCCAAGACCTCCAGTCGATTTGAAAATGAAGAAACCGACAAGGATCTCGGAATTAAACACTGATAGGAGGGCACAGAAACCGTCCGGTTGCCGCAGCTCGAGTCTGGACCATGCCCAGCGGCCCCAGTCCTGCATCTTGAGAATAACAACCTAACGGAGCGGAGCATTGATTAATTGACGAGATTTACGGATATTATTAACTTGCGCGGTCGAGACCAGTGAACAGCTCGATTGTCTGCCAATTCGGGGCAGGTACTTGATTTCCAGGAAAATCGGGTGTACACCAATTTTTCATGGGACTGAAACAGCTTGACTGTGGCAGAATGATTCTTATTCGGTGCTTTACTATTTTTAAACCATTCAACATGCCTGAATGGTGTTGTGAGCTTTAAAAACAACATACCATACGGAGTGCTCCCTTTGGTCAGTTTCACCACCAAACGATTTGTTTGTTCACTGCTCGTGGCTCGTGACACAACATCTGCAAAGCTTCAACTTGCCTGTAGATTTCAAACATTTGAAACAATTTAGACTTTGTATAAATATCTTAATAATGAAAGCCTCGGCAGATCTCTCTAGTTTTCCAGTATTTTCCACTATTAGCACTTATTTATTATTTATTTATTCTTTTTTTTTCAAGGATTTATCTGAACAGGGGCAGTCAGATTCCCGTTCCAACCCTATTAATGTGGCCAGTGAAGTTCAACTATCCCTCCATCTAAGTATGCAGCTGCCTAAATAGGCTTTTTTTGGTATAGAAAGCTCTAATTCTAGTACTCCAACTCACCCTAGAGTTTCTCAGAGTTTCATAGTATGCCAGTATAATCTGATCACAGTGCAACTTGCATGTGATGGCGCTACGAAGACCTCATCGCAAGTCGCGCCACGGCTGTTCGGAATGCAAGCGAAGGCGGGTCAAGGTACGCACTCACTATCCGAACTCTGTATAAGGACCAATAACGTTGACCTCTGTTCAGTGTGACGAAACTCGGCCAGTATGCAACAACTGCTCCAAGCGTCAATCGGAATATGAATATGACTTGAGTAGCTCCCTCTTATAGGCACATGAGGAACCAGCCCGTTCTAAACCCGTTAAATCCAGATCGGAGAGATCTCAACCACCAGGGTCTACGCTTGGAACTATCAATCCATTCGACTCATCTGATCAAGATAATAATTCCAATCCAGGTCTGAACCTCGGTGACTTAGAGTTGATGATGCAGTGGTGCAACTCAACTTACCAGGTTCTAACCCGCAACGAGAGGACCGACCCCGTCTGGCGTCTTCGCGTCCCTGAAGAAGCCCTATCACATCCCTTCCTCATGCATGGGATCTTAGCTCTTTCTGCAGTTCATATAGCACGGACTAGGGACGACCATCGTCGTCCGACATATCTCAATACCGCCGTTGCGCATCAGAACCAAGCATTGACATCTTTCCGAGGACTACTAAATGATATCAATGACTCGAATACAAAGGCCATGTTTGCCTTATCAAGTGTCGTAGTTGTCTACGCTTTCGGCTTTCCCCATTCGCCTGACTTAAAAGGATTCATGGGCGTGCATTGACGAATTCGTCCAAGTTCTGGTGCTGGCGCGAGGCGTGCAGCAAGTTCTGAACCAAGCCACTCCGTCTATACAGTCTAGCGATTAGGGGATTCTTCTGCGTTTGGACGATTATATTGCCTCTCTTCCCAAAGATGCACTTTCAGGTTTGAAGCGATTACGTGAATTGAACACTTATTGCGGTGCAACAGACTCAACGCATGACACTGACATTTACAACATTACACCATTGATAGCTTGACGGATATTACAGCAGCGGCTCATGGCGGATTAACTTCTATTCCTGTTACCGCCAGATGGGCAATCAAACTAAAGCTCAAGTTTGTAAACCTGGTCCGGGAACCCAGTCCTCTATCTCTGGTCATCCTAGCGCATCTCTGTGCGCTCCTTTGTCGTCTCAAGTGTGACTGGTCCATCGAGCAATGGATATTTAGGTTATCAAAAGCAATTTGGCAGATCCTGGTTGGCCACTGGAAGCCATACGCTGAGTGGCCCATGGTAGAGAGTTTTGGAGAGGACTTCTCAGTTGAAAAGAAAACAGATTAAAATCGACTAGACTTCGGTACACAACCACTACATCGTATAGCAGATCTAACACTGTTATTGCAGTTGCTTTAAAGTAATCGTGAACCGTTCTTGGAAAGGGAGCCGATCTATATGTGATCTTTGTCTAATGAGCTAAACAGGTAAACGGGGCTGGCGGACTTTCAGACCCCATTTGATCGTCATGAGTCTCCCCCCGGCCTAGGAGGCAATTGACTTCACTTGGATGGATCGCCAAAAAGACAACTGTTACGAAAAACATTAGAAGACCGTCATATACATACATGAAGACTTCGTTTCGGAGCAAGAAGCCTTCCGACCCCTGAATATACTCGGCGGCTCGGAAACCGGGCCGGATCAGAGTGGGAATGCTTGTGAAGTGCAATGCAAACATATGTTTCTGCCAGGGGACGTTCTTATTAGCGGACTCCGGGGTGGGACGTCTAGCTATCCTTCTCTGGAAAATGAGAGCGCTGGCGAGGAAGAAACCGAAGAAAATTATTTGGACACCTAGGCCACCCAAGATGATGTATTCTTCTGTGCTTTTGTTACCTTGGATCATGATGCCGGCCCCTGTTCGAATCAGCAAACGATGCGTTCTCTGCCTGGTGATGGGATTCACCGGAAGCCTGCATCAGATAGCTGAGAACATCCCCTGTAACGAAAAGCTTGGTCATCCAGTTCACCCGGATGATTACCAATTTCAATCCTTTGACTAGGCGGACTATCCTTCCCAGCTCCATGTATATGCTGGCGGCGTAAAGTGCGGGTGCGACGAGCAGCAGGGTGCTCTGCATTACGTATGGGCCGATTGTCCAGTTCGGAGATTCGATTGCCGACAGAACACGTCCTACGTATCCTACAGTTTCGACTGTTGAAGTCAGATACCGTGCGATTCTATACAATGGAATTTGGAAGAAGGTAACTAACACCATGAGCCTATGACCAACGGGATGAAGAATCATGTCCTAGTCCTGAGTAGGTGGAAAGTGTGGAAGGGCGACACTCCGAGGAACAAAACGACAAACAATATACCTGCTGTCCTTGAGGGATAGTAGTGGTAGGCAATCCAGTCTCCGTGTTCTGGGTCTGCCATATCTGCTATTCGTACAAAGCACGGCTCGTCAAGAAAAGGGAAAGGCATGCGCAGATACAGCGCAAAAGATACATTTAAATAAGAATCTCACGGAACAGATCTTTCCATCACCTTAGCATTTCATATCTCTCATGATCCCAGCCACGCACCATTGACAGGCCCAGCAGCAGATCCTACTGGCCTTTCGTATATCTCGTACCTATTTCTGAATCGGGTAAAAGACGATAGTTTCCTACAGCGACCCATTGGCTATCCAACAATGATTGTAACAGCCCGAAGATTAAGCATAACATTTTTCATGCCAAAGAGGTTCGTATTGAGCTCCTCTTAGGGCATAGCTCCCAGCTTAGACTGCATGTGGCTAGAATCTGAAGCGTGAGTGCCGAATCTTAGGGTTTGTGGGTTGGTACTGCCACGAAGGGTGGGTAAAGGATTGAGATGGGTGTTGTTCTTGGTGCGAATTTTCTTGGTTTATTTGTCCCAAATATCTTTCATCAATGATTACCGGGACTTGAGAGACTAGGGTCTATTTGACACTGACCGGATACAGTTCTTCGAACGCATAGGGAAGTTGGTCTTCAATATCGTTATACTGTATTGGCAACATAGAACTATAATCTTGAAGCAGAGAATCGCAAGTAGAAGCATGATTGTTTGCATGAAGATAGCGGACAACTGCAACAATCTACGTGCCCTTAATAGATAAGGGTACACACAAGTGCTAGCTCTGATCCTCAACCTGACCCAATATCTCAAACCCAGTGTGCCCTGTCTATCATACCAGAAACCAACCGTCGCCTATCACAACTTCGCCTGCTTTCCCATATCATTAACTAGCACATATCGATATCTCGCCTTCCCAGCATCCATGTCAGCCAAAGTAGCATTCACATCCTCCATCGGTCTCTTCTGGATCCACGGCAATACACGCTTCTCAGCAGCCAACCGCAACATCTGTCTAATATCCTCCGGCGACCCAATATTCGACCCAGTAACCTTAACCCCCTTCTGAATCAAAGACCAAGCCGTCAATTGCGGAAGCGGCTTCTCTGGTGCCCCAACCTGCACAAACGTCCCATCCACCTTCAGCAGCCGCAGATACTGAGTCAACGGCATGTCCGCCGCATCAACCGTACAAATGATCAGATCCAGCGAGCGCGAGTGAGCCCTCGCCCAATTCTTATCCTCGTCCGTAGTAATGAACGCATCCGCCCCCAGTCCCTCGATCGCATCCTTCTTCTTACTCAACGTCCGCGATATAGCCACCACCCGATCACAACCCAGCGCTCTGGCAAATAAGATCCCCAAATGCCCTAACCCCCCGATCCCAACGATCCCTACTGATTTGCCCGGTCCAGCACCGTATTTTCTCAGCGGCGCGAAAACAGTCACCCCGCCACATAGCAACGGCGCCGCCTCAGCAGAAGGCAAGGAATCAGGAATTCGGAACGCAAAATGTGCCGGGCCACGCCATCGCTCCGCAAACCCGCCGTACGCTTTACTTTTGTCCCCGTACCGCGCGTTATACGTGCCCGTTATCCGGGGACAGTAGTTCTCCTGGCCATCGGCGCATGCTTCGCAATCAGCCCGAAGACAGGACATGCTCTGGGCGCCGATGCCGACGCGGTCTCCGACTCGGATCTCCCATGATGCGGCAGGTGATGCGAGTGTACTGACGCCGGAGCCGACTCGGACTACTGTGCCGATTATTTCGTGGCCCACTACGCAGGGGTAGTCTGCTGGACCCCAGCCGGAGCGCAGGGTGTGGATGTCTGTTCCGCATATTCCGCAGTGGGAGACGGAGACTTCAATATCGGTTGCTTTGAAAGGTTTGGGGGTGAAGGTTGTGAATGTTAGGGGGCTGGTGGCGTTGTGTGCTACCCAGCCTTTGAATGTGTCTGAGGTTGATGTCGTTGTTGGAGACATTGTTTATGATGCGTTTGAATTATCGGTTTAAGTGATTGATGGTGCCTTTTTGGTGGTTTGTTGCTTGCTTTGATGTTGATATTAGGTTGTTCGGTATGGATGTGGTTTGGGGTTTCTATGTGGTCTACTGGTAATGGATTAGGTAGTGATTTGGGCACCGCCCTTATCAGTATAACAGAATCAAAGGCTCTTGAAAGTAGAGGAAAAGGGATATAGGATATATAAATGTAGCAGTAAGAAGGAAAGTCGGCTCCTCAAGTGGAAAGTGTGGGGATAAAGCCAAATTGCGGACCGAATCAAGAATTGCCGAGGTTGCAAACTCCCTCATGATTAAAATGGGCGCGTACATTGATTTATACGTTCATCACAACAACGCGAAATCCGAAATCCAATCCATTAGATGCATTATGATTAACAGTGCATGTGTTCGCCGGATTCGATTAAGGGCGGAGGTATTTCCATGCGCCAGGTCATGACAATCGTATGCAGCTAACAAGCAGCAAGCAGACAGATATATACAGATGGAGGGTATCAAACAAATCATATCCTAAACACATTGGCTTACAATGGCTTGTTCACCGAGTTGGCATCCCCATCAGCTCGTCGAGTTCATCATGGGTCAGAGTGCTCCTTCGTCGGTCTTGGCTCCCTTTGGAACCTTTCGCTCCTCGGCCTCTTTTACGGCTCTCGCTTTCTTTGCGAGCTTGCTCTGCAGCACGGGCTTCATTCTCGACAGCAGCTAGTTTCTGTGAAACACTTATCCGAGCCTGAGAGCTAGGTAACTGTTCCTTTGTTAGACATAGCTTTCTTGGCTCATGCGGTCTGCTGCTCTGGCCGGTTACCTGACGTGACGTTTTGGTCTCTGGCTTCCTTCTCGAAGGTCTGCGCGTCACAGCCTCAGACTGGTGCGCTTTTATTGGCAAAGTGTCATCCTCGCCGCTAGGTTCACAGGGTGAACCCTGGAGCCCAGGTGTAAAAGAAACCTTTCGTGGCAAGCGCGCTGGCCGAACATTATCGCTCCGTTCTTTAAGCGCACGGTCAAAGCTCTTCTGAGATTTTTCCTCGCGTGTCAATGGCTGAGTGTCGGCACGAGCCGAGGGTGGTTCAACAGCCTCCTGTGAGACATTCTCTGCAGCTTCTTCTTCCTCTTCAACCACTTGGTCTTCATAGATCGGTGATTGCATTTGTGTCTCATCTTCACCGGCTGCTGCAAGGCTCTGAGCCGAGTCTACGCTAAGGTTGAGTCTCATACCCATTCGCAATTCTTCAGCTTGAACTGAGCCACCACCATCAGCGATTCGTTTATGCCACCCGTCCATCATGGTGACAGCCTGTTTCCATCTGCTCTCCATCTTCTCCCAGCTTTCCCGTAGCCGCTTGATCTCGTCATCGCGCACCTCAACTTCTTCAAGTGGTACGAAAGAGGGATTGGTAAGTAATGTTCTCAGATGATCAAGTACGGTATCCATCTGGTTGGACAGCTCTATACAAGATGTTGGAAGTATAGTCACAGGGCCATGCGATGATTTTTGAGTTCCAACGCTTGCGCCGTTCGCGTGCTCATCCTCTTCCTCACTATGTGGAAGACCCTGTAAGTCCTTCAGAGTTTGGACAGTATTCCGCGCGAGAGTAATCAGGGTATCGTTCTCATCACTTAAATTCTGGCATAACTCGGTCAGGAAATCGTTCGTTTCCTGCTTGAGACTGTAGCCTGGGTCGTTAACGTTATCACCGCCCAACAGAAGCTTGGCCTTGGAAGATCTATCAACTGCAGGGTTTATGTTGATGGTCGTCACGCCTAGCCCTTCCCGTTTTCCTCTCTGTCGTTCAGCCAAGTGGGATTTCAGTCTCTGCATCTCCAGGTCACGCTTGCGAATGTCGTTGGCGCACTGGGCCCGGACTTGTTGAATCGTAGTTTTCATGCGCTGCACTTGGTCTTTCAGCTGTCTTACAGTGGCGTCGGCACTTGCTGCGTTGGCTTTCTGAGCACGCTCTTGCGCTTCGGCCAAGGCGACCGACCGGGCCAACTCAGATGCCTTCATCTTGAGCTTCTCCTATACAATATCTTAGCGTCTTGTGCAATCCCTCCAAGCGCTATTAACATACCATCTCCAGGGTCTTTTGCGCATCTTCCGCTCGCAATGTCCGGATCGTAGTCGCTAGATTCTCTCGGTGCTCTGCTTCACGCTATTCAAACAGTCAGACTATCGTAAACGCAAAGCAAGATGGTCAACCCGAGGCACATGTACATCTCTCCTCAAAACCAAGTCATTAACCAGGTTAATGACCCGCGCCATTGCTGCTCCAGTGCCACCTTCCTCATTTTCCGGCTGGGCGAAATCAATCGGTCTGCCGCTTTTCAACAGCCCCCGGGCGAGGAGCACATTGTTGATATATGTCGATGCTGCCTGCAGATTATGCGGCTCCATGCTTGCCTGCAAGCTGTCGGCCTGACTTGAATGAACTGGCGGGGACAGGGCGACTTATGTTGTAAGAAAACCGAAGCGGTTCACAAGGCCCGACCGTTAATTTTCGGTTGCAGGGATTCCGAAATTGGAAGAAAGTAAACACCGCTATTTCTTCGGTTGTCTGCATTTACCATGTGTGCAGTCGCATGATCATCGCGGGCGGTTGCCAGGCGGATTGACGCGATGTCGCGCTAAAACCCACGCTAGTCAACATGATGGCATCTAAATTAACTGCATCTGGCATAGCCTTTCAATAGAAAGAAAGAACAAAATTATTCCTCTACTAAGAAGAATAGTTGATGTCTTCAGTTGGCGTACATACATGATGATTTTACATGCGTAAGCTTTTTATAGCTGTCCTTCGAAATAGTATGTAGAGCTGTGCTAAGGTGACCCTAAACCTCATGATACACAGGAAAGACGATCTTGTAAACTCCAACTGGAAGTGGAAAGGAAGTATTCGGGACGAAATAGTATGGAATATAATAAATTTGGGCTTCACTTTCGCATGTCGTAAGAGACCTTGTATAACTTCCTAGCGTAATCTAGCTTGATATGCTACTATATCAGGAATTTCAACACTTTGATTGTCTTACTATGTACATAGGTTTGTTATTCTACTGAGTGGCTGACAAGACTTCACTGCTCAACGACGACTATATAGATCCATGAATCCATTAAGCCAGACAGTCAAAAGCCTGAGCTAACTGGTTAGAAGGTTTAGTGGGGATGGAACCACATGCCTGATAAGGTATAGCCTTCCCGATATAGGCTTAGTGGGTGGTCCGACTACCCATCTGGCCTTTTTTAAGCAATTTCCAGTTAAGACACCGCGTCAGTCGCGTCGTTCCATCTTATCACCGCAAAGAGGATGTGATTAGGCCACTGGCATAATGAGCTCTCTAGGTACGTATTTGAGACTAGAACTATTGTTCACAATCTACCTATTAAATGATACGTGCGATATTGATTGAGCCAAGGTCTAACTAATTACAGGTTTAGCGCGTGGTGAAGCTAGCACTTTACAGCAGCGAGGTCAAAAATTATTTCAGGCGGGCAGCTTTGACGCCGCTGTAGATGCTTTCACGGAGGTATGGCGCCTCAACTCCAAATCTGACACTCGATTGCGAATGTGAACCTAATACCTCTTGGATGCCTCAGGCACTAAATGTCAGAGGAGCCGATTACCTTAGTATACTTGATAATCGTGCCGCCAGTTATATTAAACTCTGCCAATATGATCGAGCGCTCAAGGATTCGAAGCAGATGATTAGGAGGGACAAACAGGATGAGCGAGTACGAAAGCTTCAGGAGGTGCCCTGGGCCTATATGCTGATATGAACCAGGGATATCTTCGCTGTGCACAGGGCCTTCGCTTGGACGGAAAACCTGGCAAGGCTCTAGAACTCTATTCATATGCGTTAAAAACCCTGCCCATCAGTCATCCGCGTCGTGAGGTTAGTGTTCCTGCCTAGTGTATATTAAATTTCGTCCCTACAGCTTTGCTGACCTACGTAGCTCGTAGAACAATTACACAACAAGCTTCGAGATAAATTGACTACTAAATGTTGTGATCCATTTAGCGTGCTACCTCTAGAAATAGCAATCTTGGTGTTACAGCATTTCGACTTCAAGCAGATTGTGTAGGTGCTCAAGTTGACTTTCTGAGGTCCCTCTCTAACCGTACCATTGATTTTTAGGGCTATCCTTCGCGTATCTAAACCGTGGAACAAGTTCCTCTCCTCCATGCGCGACTTATGGATGCGAATCGATCTGTCTGGCGCTCGCAGCAAGATATCCTGGGCTTCAGTCAAAGCTTATATCGACAAATCTAAAGCTATGCTAACTCATGCTGTTGTGAAGAATTTATCCGCCAGGTCCATAGATAGAGTCCTTCTGTTCTTCAGCAGATGCCCAAGACTGGAGTATTTGGAAATCTGGATGCCCTTCGGCTGTCAGGCTTTTCACGACCTGTTTAAAGGTTCGAAGCGGATGAAAACACTTAAAATATCCGCCGAGATGACGGTACCACAAGAATATATTGCGAAGTTCCTCACGAGCCTACCTCTCCTCGAACGAATAGAAATATTCAAGGCCAAAAGTTCACTTGCATCAAACGTGCAGTGGCCCTCAAAACTCCCACATCTACGAAGCATAACCCTTGGTACCACAGAAGGGTCATTTCCGGGTGGTCATACGCCTCCCCTATATATCCCACGCCAAGAGGTATTAAAACCCCTCTATGACCTTCTCGCAAATTTCGACTGCTAAATTCTGCAGCCTTCACTCCCTTATTCCATTGCAAACCTCGAAGAGTTACGGCTCGACTCGAATCCAGATGTTTTCTTCCCTTATCCCCCGTCCTTCAACCCACTACAACTCACACGGTTACGACGATTGGATCTAAGTGGTATATACATCGGTGACGATTTTGGAATCCCCCCTAGCATTGAATACCTCCGAATCTCTGGGGGTGCTGCAGCTGCTGAATTCCCATTTTCTAATCATCTCCCTGTTGAGTTCCCCAAACTCAGGACCCTCATCTTTAGCGATGTACCCTGGGTTACGAACAACACTCTTCTTGTTTTTCTTGTGGATGCCAAAGCGCCCCTAAAGGTACTTCATGTTGACAGCTGTTTCCGACTTCATGGAGCTCCATTGACTCACCATCTATGCGAACATTCCAATAAGCTAACAGAACTCAATATCTCCCATATCATTGGTATCAATGATTCTGTTACGAGCCGGATTGTTGAAGACATGCCAAATTTGAGGGTCATCAACTTGTCTCATACCGACATAACTGGTATATCTATCAAGGCACTCACAGATGCACAGCCCTCTGACGACAGCCCGATGAAAATCGAGCGTATATACGTTAAGGGCTGTGAGAATGTCTCATCGGACGCAGTTGCATATGGTCGGTCAAGCGGGATTGAGATAATCATTTGATCTAAGGATAGACAGAGACCACTGCCGACAGAGACCACTCATCAAAGGGATGTCGTGTTTCAGTAATAGCTTGGCTTCAATCAGGCAATCCTTTGTTTGCTATTGTGTGTAACTTCATCAACGGAAAAGTGAAACCGGTCAATTCGAGCACTAAACATGGCGCGCTGTATATGACGATACATCATCACCTTTTAGAGATTTTGGCTTTAGCGAACGAGATTTACAATATACTTAGTTATCCTTGTTCTACTCTATTCGAAGTCAAGACACGGTTATAATTGAATTATTCCAACTTTGTTTTTTTTTTTTTTTTTAATTTGCAAAAACGGTACTCATTGTCATCAGAAACCATTGCCCCTCTCCTTACACCACCGCTCAACCTCCTTTGCCAACTTGTCCTTCTGATCACGGACAATTTCCATCATAGGCTCAACCTGTTTCTGGAAAGAGGCATCATATCCAGTCATCCCATTAGACACACTCTCCGAGTTCTTCTGCGGAGCAAGGTAAGTATCGTAGATATTAATCATCATATCCATAACAGCAGAAAGCTGATTAGGAAGCCACTGTATCGATCCATTAGCCATTCGTCCAGTCATCTTCGTACTCAAACAACATATCACAGAGAAAGACTTACCGTGACAATAGGGCTACCACCAGTAGCAGTGGGATGCGGCGTGCGGCGAATAATATACTCACGGGCGAACAACCAATGACGCCAACGGAAGCTCCGAACATGGTTCAGAGTCTTAAGAAACAGGATAGCAGTCTCGGTATCCTTGACCACGAAGTTCTTGACACCGACCTCCGCTGCCTTGGAGTTCATGTAGGCCAGGAACTCGCGGTGAGGGAGGGGGCGGTAGGCGCGGAACTCGTGCAAGATCTTGGTAAGTGGTGTGGATGGCATGGGGATTTGACATAGGTGGTCGAGGAGGGGGATCTGGCTTGGTTAGTTTAGTTCAGCATAGTGAGATGCTGGAACAAGCTTACAATGCTGTCGTTGGCGCCACTTTCGCCGCGGAAGTTGAGTGGCTTGTTGTCTAGGACGCCTTCGTAGACCACGCCATTGGGGAACATGGATTGATTGGTGATTCCGAAGATGAATACTCGGAATGAGAGGTATTCGCTGGGTTTGGAGTTGGCCCACATGTCTAAAATATTATTTAGTTTGTGTTGGGTGAAGAGAAGAGTATGGAGGATACTAAGGGGTTGCTTACCCTCCATGGAAGCTTCAATCTTCTCCATAGCGGCAAGAATCTCTCGGAAGCCGTCATTGACTTCTGCTCGAGAACCGCCTTGTTCGATAGTGTCGACTACCTTGAGGGCGCCGCCAATCAAACCATTCGAGTTTTTGACCATGTCGATGTGGGTCAGGATGAATCCAGCTTCGGAAGACTTGGGGTCAAGGCCATGCTCGAAGGCACGGACCAGACGAAGGTTGTCATAGGTCAGACCCTTAGAAGGATCGGCAAGGGTGTAGTTGAAGAGAGAGTATGCAGCAGCATAGGACATGAAGGGAGGGATGTCCAACCTGATAAGGACTAGTTAGTATATGTTGTTGCGTGATACATGGAGGATAAAGTAAGACATGAATGAAAGGCTATCGGTGTAACATACAGCTGAGCACAACGATACATAGGGCTAGCCACAGCCCTAGGCAACACGTCACGTCCGAGACCATAGCCCTGGTCGGGGTTCTTAGACCAGCTTTCCCAGCACGGTTCGAGCAAATAGGAAGATGCAAGGAAGGAGTAGTCCCTAAAGACAGCAGTGACGGTATACAAGTCTGGGGAGCCATCGGCGGTTACTAGTTTGTCAACTTCAGCTGTTAGGTCAGGAAGCTCAGCCTCGACAGCAGGACCTAGTTCATAGGTTGCCAGAAGACCAGGAGTACCATCAAGCTTCGTGACAGGAAGACGCTCAAGCAAGGACATCAGAGGTGTAAAGGCCTCGGGCAGTTTGGTAGGGGACATGATGAAGGGCAGGAAGCCTGTGGAAGTGGTGATGGTGAAGGGGTCCAAGGACCTAGGCAGAGTAGCTGGGTCATCATGAATATAAGGGAAATTCTTCACAGTAGTAGCAGAGGTTGGGGGAACTTTGATTTGTGTCATGGTGGAAGAGGGAAATAGGGATTCCAATATCCAGCTAGGTGGGTTTATGTGTGTGAAAGGATGTATCGAAGATAGGAAAGGAAGACGCTTATAAAGGCACAAGGCCGACCCAAGAAGAAAGCGGGGAAGACAAAGGAAAACGGAACTTTTCAGAAAGCCGAATGTAGTCTCTTGTGACTTGAGAGTCAAGAATGAGAATGGATTTTGGGCGGGAAAGGAGGCGATTCTTATAATATCCAGAGGCCGGTATCAATTCCGGCCTCCAAGGCACTATTACGAAAAGGAAGTGAGAACCGCGTGGGGACTTCATTTTGTCCGGTATCACCGTGATATCACAGCTGATAAGCATTTTGAGATGGATTATTGAGGTCCCCTCGTGGTATCGGACGGAAAACTCATCCCCTCCATCTCTATCTTCATCCTTGAAGGCATATTCAACAGATCTATATAGATTCTTGGCATGAAGGGCAAGTCAGGATCACGGGAACACGCTAAGCCTAAAATAGTACTGGATATGCCTTGCTGCAAAGGTATCTTTTTCTGCCTCAGTAGCTTGGATATAGATGAAACGGTCATAGTAATATATAATACACTCCAGATAAGAATCTAGCATTCTAGGTCGACCAGAACAAAGCGTCCCCCCCTGTACTCTTTGTTAATGCAGGCTGTAGTGAATTATCCGCTCTATATTTCACCCTTTGCCAAGACTGTGCGCCCCACAGACATCTCTTCGATTTGCCACAGAGCCCGGATCAAGGCCAAATTAGCCTTTGTTAGTTGCATGAGGCCGGAATTGGGCCGGCCTCCGATAATAGCCGGCCGTTCTTTTATGTGTCGTACTGTGTGTAGTTGCAACTATGTATCATATTGAAGCTGGTAAATGGCATAATGCAATGGGTATCACAGATCAGCCTGCAGATATGTATAAGTATACTACGCAGTTTGAAAATAACAGAAAGAAAGAAGAGTTGTTGTTCGATAGTGTCTTTTTCAAATAGCAGTAGGTAGCGAGACAGAGCACAGATAATTGAAGAGATGGCATCACATCCATCCTCAGTTATATCCTGTCGGCTATCTTTAGCAGTAGTACCATAGAACTTTCAATAATGTCGTTTGAATAAGTATTGGTAATTTTCCGTATGTCAAAGGAGTCATCAGGGAGTATTGTTTGTGATGTAGAAATGCATATGCATGCTTGAGAGCAGAGATACCAAATCATATACTGTACATTCGGGTATATTATACAAGCGCCTGTTATATATCACTGTGTCCAGTTTAGCTATTGAGCTCATCTCCTTAAAGCGATCGTTACCTAGAGGATCTGGACTCACGAGATGAGAGTCTATAGCATACAGCGTACCACGAGCCAACATAGCTGTAAAGCGTTCCCAGCTCACTATATCCCTCTGCCTTGATTCATTACTCCGCCGCTTTGCTCTTCTATGCTTGTCGAAACCGTCTGGAGTTTTCTGTACTCCTCTTCAAGTCTTCGCTGGAGCTCGAACTCGGCTTGCCGTTCTTGTCGAATGCGCTGCTTCTCCATATCCCGCTCTACCCCCTTATGCATTGACTTCATGAAAATTCAGAGGTTAGCATCAGTCAACACTTTCGAGTAAGACCTCGTCAGCATACCGCTTTCTCCTGTTCTTGTGCCCAGTGTACAAAGTAGATCACACATGAAGTACCCAGACCAGTAGCGGCCAACGTCAGTTTAGAGGCTCGAGACATGTTTGTATGGTTCCAATTGTGTATATTACACAAATCAAAATAGCAATCGTCACGCAACACAAATTATAAGAACTTTTGCATGGTCCAAAACCTGCCATCGGATTATGGTTGGTTATCACAACGGCGGTGGTGGGTGGCAGAACACAGACCGCCTTCAGTTGACCATTCGTGGAGTTGGGGAGATCATCGGCGCATCACGAGCTCCACGACTCCGCCTTATCTGTACTGCGCCCCCAGGTCTCTCGCTCCCTCTTTTGAACATTCTCGCCTTATTTTAGAGAGGGTATACTGGCAAATATGGTAAGCGCCTTATTCTGTCGTGGCGTAAACGGTCAGCAATGCTAACGCCGCCTTATAGTCCGCTCAGAACTCCGCAGGCATTCAGACCCTCCTCGATGTAGGTCATGCTGTCATAGTACTTGCCAGAAGTGCCATATATTAACGCAGGTGTTAGGCTGAGAGGGAGGCTCAGAAGATTGTTCAGCAAGGTATGTTCCCTCGATAAGAGCTACAATAGATAGCCCCGCCATTGCTATATTGATCACATGCATATACTGACGTATCGCATCATTCAGCCAGAGAATGTATGACCCCCTTTTTGTCTACTTAATGAAAGAGGCGCATCTTTGACGTTGATCATCTAGACCGCACGAAGCGCATAAGGGACGCGAAATCAGAGGCGCAAAAGGAGATTGAGGAATACAGGAACCAGAAGGAGCAGGAATTCAAGAAATATGAGGCTAAGGTAAGCTTCCCATCTAGAATAGCTGCCAAGGGTATATTCAGCGAGAAGCATACTTTCTATAGTACTTATACAGCTAACGGCACCTGTTCCTGAACATTAGCACTCGAGTGGGTATAAGAAGGTCGAAGAGGATGCGAACAAGGAGGCAGAAGTGAAACTCCAGGAGATCAAGGATGCTGGAAACAGCAAGGGCGCTAAGGTGGTTGAAGACCTCATCACTGCGCTGACCGAAGTGAAGCCTGAGGCCTCAGAAAAGATCGTGAGCAAAGCATAGACCTGTGGTAATATGATCTTCTCCGGCAAGCCAAGGGGGTCCCTTTTTTTGAGTTTACTGTTTAAAATGCTGTGAATATAGCGTTGTTCCATATCTTTGATTCTACCATAATGGCCCACGTTTATCTTCATCGAAGGCGCTTAGAGCAGATGTCATCGACGCTGCATCACGCCTTGTTCCACCTGAAGCGATACTCGGATCGCGGCTGTATCTAGATGGGCTATTTCTTCGAATACCACTGAGCTTCTTACCAGAACAAACAGCTTTCAATGAGCAACGAGCGAAGCAAGGACATATAGGCCCATTTGTTGTTCTAGGTTTATATCAGTTCCCTAGCTCGCATTGTGTTTCTAATCCCAGAATCGAACATGGCAACTGTGCGGTAAACTAGACACTCAAGCAGCTACCTTACTTTTTAATAAAGACCAAGAACAGGGGTATTTACAACATTTAGGTAAGCATCCAAATTTCAGGGTTACGCTATTGTCCGCCTATATACATGCTGGGTACGTTACTATCAGCGAGCACTATGATTCTCTATTTTATATGCCTTGAATGCATCTGTATCCACTATTTCAATATATTCTAGCTCAGTCATTTGGTATAAGCATCACTTGCATATACAAATTTGCTGGTCCTAGAACATCCCCATATCCGTACTTAATATTATATTTCTTGGTTGTTTTGGCCTAAGGCATACATATACTTTGCACTGTATAGTTAGTTAACTAACTTAACTATCCGGTTGGCCATTACATCATCCCGCTCGCAAGTTCTTGATATCAGCTCCAGCCTTCCGCAAAACAACATTCAGCAGAACAGAAGATGAGATTCTCTGTCACTATTATAGGCGTAACTGCTAGGATCATTAACTGCAAGCGCGCCTCTCGGTGTCCCCAACTGAATTGTTCAACCTCATGTGGCTTCCATACATTTAATGGTAGTCGCTATCCTCATGGGGACACGGGATCCTATGCACCTGACCCACGCCAGGAAGAGCTTGGGAAAGTCATTGAAAATGAATATGCGGTGATTCGAGATAGTTATGGTCAGTTGTCGTCTCCTTGCACGGATACCTGATTGTATTCTATAAATCCTAAGCAATTGTTCATAGTCACTAACTCATCAGTCCAGACACCCCAAAACATGCCATTGTCCTGGCACATGGGCTTCTTGGATTTGATGAATTGCGCCTTGCCGGCCCTTACCTTCCTGGTGTTCAATACTGGCGCGGTATCAAGGAAGCACTGTCGGTGAAAGGGGTCCATGTTATTACCGCTACGGTACCTCCTTCAGGATCTATTGAAGCGCGCGCCGAGGAATTAGCAAGAGATATTACCGCTGGTGCCCGGGGAAAGTCTGTCAACATAATTGCGTACGTAATGTCTCGTGTCTTGTGCCATTAGCTCCTTGGCTAACCTTGTACAGTCATAGCATGGTAAGATAATTCTATCGATGGTAGAGGTACTGTTCATTTACACCAGAATATAGGGGTGAGACCTTCTAAAGTCAGCATTTTGGCTCAGTGAGAATACTCTTATTGATACAAATCTAAGCGGGCTTGATTCCCGGTATATGATCAGTCATCTACGACCGAAAGACTTCAATGTCTTATCCCTGACGACCATTGCGACTCCCCACAGAGGTTAGTAGCAACATGGGCGGCGAACAATAATGCTGACTATGATATCTACAGGCTCGGCGGTTGCAGACTACATTCTAAACCAGATCGGCGGTTAGTTTGTCTGGCGGTCCCTTCCTAGTATGCCAAGAAATTCTCACGTTGTTAATTAATAGATGAGCGTCTTCCTCAATTGTATTACGCTCTGGAGCAAATCAAGTTCGAGACTGGTGCCTTCTCTCAGCTGACACGTGAGTATATGGAGAGGACGTTCAACCCCACCACCCCTGATGTCGAGGATATCCAGTATGAGCCCCTTACCGACGTAGGTTTGGCGTAAGGCTGAGTCGGCGCAGATACTTTTCTTACGGGGCGTCTATGCAGCCAAGCTTTTGGTCTGTCTTCCGCCTGTCCCACCGATATCTTGAGCAAGTTGAAGGCTATAATGACGGACTAGTGAGCGTTGCCAGTAGCAGATGGGGGGGAGAGAATGGCTACAAAGGCACTCTCATGGGCGTGAACCACTTGGACCTGATCAATTGGACCAACAGACTGAAGTGGCTGGCTGGTGAAATCACAGGGAACAAACGAAGGTAGTCTCTGTCCTGGCAACCCTCTTTTGGTCGGTTCCGGTGCCTAATGTTAGCGCTCGAGTCTAGGTTCAACGCTATTGCGTTCTACCTTGCCATTGCAGGTATGTGACAATTGTTCTAGAGTCTTGAGTCATATGTGGCTGACAGTCCGATACTTTCGTCGCTTCAGACATGCTTGCCAAGGAGGGTCTTTGATGTAAATGTGCAGCGAAATCACCATTGGAAATATTGGTGCCTAGAGTTTTGTGAGCATAGTTTTGTTGTTGATACCCAATCAGGTTTGTTCACAAGAATCATGACATATTCTTCATTGGCCCGTGCTCAATGTTAGTAGTTCAAGTAGCGTGGCGGTGCAGCTCTTGCATGCATCTGAGTGGCTTAGCCATCGGCATCATTGACCGGGCCAGACCCTCATTATTCAACCAATGTAACCAACCCAAACGGTTCGGGCGATCCCCAATAGACAAAGCAAATCAAACAAAAGGTTTGATTCCGACCATACACTCTTGGAATAGTAAATAATCATACCTAGATTATTGCACCTTATGATTTAGAATGAGCCAGGCTAAATAAGACCAGTCTCGTCTACCCTCCTCTCTTTGCGTCTTTTCTTTTCTATCGCGCCGAGACTCGTGAACCACTGCCCCACGGCTGTTCTTGTCCCTGGCTTTCAACGTCATTTCCCCCCTCGTATATCTCGTAGGGCTTGCCGATTTTCCGCCCCAACTTCTTTTCTCTCTTTGACCCACAATCGACCAAACAATATCCCCTTGACCTTGATATAGTATCCGGTGGCCGACGTCGGAATCACGATCTCCATTTCGAGAATCCTCAAGCAACTAACCGTCTCTGAACCCGTCGATTGGAAGGTGGTGGCTCGTGCAGTCGAGGTGTTTCCCGCAATGTCCGCAACTCTCCACCTCGATAGTCCGCACACGCACTTTACCAACCTTGATTATCTGACAGGCAAGGTTGTGTTAACTTTGAATTCGGAGGCTTCAATAAGCGGTATCCAAGTAAAATTGGAGGGAGAAAGCCGAACCCGCCTCTCAGGGCCACGACATCCGCATCATGAGCAGTCTGATAAGAAGCGCACCGAACTTGAGGTTCACAAGGTTGAACCATCTGTGTCTTTTTCTTCTAGCCAAATCCATTGCTGACGAACCAGGTAGATTCTATATAAGGTCGAAAATCTCTTCCCAACAGCGGCCGTCTTCAATGAGAATTCCCCGAATACAGTCTGGACTTTTGCTGCTGGGACATATGAGTATCCCTTTCGGTTCAAGGTAGGCTCGGAACCAGCGTTATCGCATCCTGGAAATACTTGCTAAACTTCGCTTCAGTTTCCATTCAACAATGCATGCAGCTTCCAAAATAGCATGCTCACAAACCTGAACATCTCAGGCCTCAAAGTCGAGGTAGCTCGGGATACCCATCGACATGTGAAGAAAACACTGCCTCCGTCATTGAGTGGCTTCCCGGGAATGGCAGATATTAAATACTATGTGAAGGCTACAGTGGTCAGACCACAATTCTACAAAGAAAATATCAGGACGGTACGTGCAAGGTCATGGATGAATGACTACGAAGCTTCCATCCTGGATAGGCCACAGTCTCAAGTGCCACACGGCACGACTAGTTCGAATAGCTGACTTGGTAGTAGATCGCTCCCATAAACTTCCTACCTATTGAACCACCGAGGACGGGCAATCCGAAGGAAGAAACATATGCAAGGCGCCAACATCAGTTTGGTAAAGCCCCCGCTACATCAAAAATGAAGAGCTTATTTCAGAAGGCCTCCAGTTCTTCTCTTCGAGATACTGCTGGTGACTCACCCCGCGTATCTGCGGACATCAGGTTACCAAACCCCTCGATACTCGCATGCAATGAACCTATTCCGCTACGAATCATCGTCAGTAAAACTTCGGAGTCGTATGAAACAATCTTCTTACAAACACTGCAAATTGAGTTAATCGGCTATACCAACATACTTGCTCATGATCTAAGACGGACCGAAAGCAATACTTGGGTTATCTTTAGTCGTAGTAATATGGCTATCCCACTTGGTAGGGGAGGCGATCCAGTGGGCACGGAATGGACCATAGATTCTAGTATGTGGAGCCACATACCTCTTCCGAGCTCGGTAGCGCCAAACTTCGAGACTTGTAATGTCTCAAGGACATATGAGCTGGAGGTGCGTGTTGGTTTGAGTCATGGCAGTGTCGGAAACTTGAAAGTACGCTCGTCCCTTCGTTCTTAATATGCGGGTCCACTAACCGCACAAGCCTCAACTCATTGTACTACCGTTGCGAATGCCCGTCAAAGTTTACTCTGGAATCTCTCCACCCCAAGCGCTTCTGGACGCCATGGCTGCAGGTGGACAAGTTCAGCCTACAATTCCTCCTTCTAGGCCTAGTCGCCCTTCCCAGGAAACCAGCGAACCACCCCCAATGCCTCCGAGACCCGCTAGACCACCAATGCCAATAAATCCAGAGGATGGCTATGATGACGCACCCCCAAGCTACGAGGACGCGATGGCTGAAACTTTGAGCCCTGTGGATGGCCCTCGTCGCGAGTATAACCCACCAGATGCCTCCTCTACCGGAAGACATGTTGAATCTGGAGCTGATCCAAGCACGCCAGTTTACCCTGGAAAGGATCCTGAGCCCCGGGCACCCTACAGCAACCGTGGGGTGAATTCGTCGACTGAATCTTTCGATATGCTTCCGTCAACTCCTCCCGAGCTGCAGTCTGGGTCACCCCCTACGTCTCCTGTTGCACGCCAGCAAAGTGTTCTCAAGATCCATAAACTTGCAGCTCTTCAGGAAGACAATCCTCCCCAATATCAACTCAGAGCAGACCAACAATCGCAACCGTCAGGAAGCCAGCCACAGCGAAGTCCATCGAGGCCAGATGTTCGGACAATAAAGCTAGGTGTCCCTAATAGGAAGCCTGTTCCCCGAAGTCCAAGTACCGGAGGTGCTTGATTAGTCGGGCCAGAGATCTGTTAGTCGGGAATTCCAGCGACTGATCGTGAAACCTTCTGCTTGAGCTTCATCATCCTTAAGGTTTCTGTATAGGATACGGCTGCGTCGGACAATAGGGGCTAGATAAGTATACCTGTTGGGAAATCTCTTCATCGCGCCTCACAGAAGTCCTACTTCCCGAACCAGTTGAAGGACACATTGGTACGATGGTGAATTTGACCGAGACGCGGATCCGACCTGCATATACTGAAACCTCCAAGGATTTTTCCTTTCTTTCTTCACGCTTTTTTTGATATCATACTCCCTATATGGTGTATGTCACTTAAGGTCCACCCGTATTGTTACCATGTGATTATAGATAGTAATTGATAATACATCTCTGCATTCTCCTAATAGGGACTCGAGCAGCCCCTTTGCTAGATCGCAAGTGGCGGGATTGCTAATAATGACTCTTTGTTTATGCGAGAATTTGGCCTGCCGTCTATGTATGCTCTATACTACTTTCGGTGTAGAGCTTTTAAATTGCGGTGAGTGATCCTCTAGAGACTGAGAAGGCCCTTCTTATTTTACACCGCACATGGATTCTTCAATACTTCCACGTAGAGAGATACGCCAGCTCTCTGATGTAAAGGTCATCGGTGAGCTTGGTGCTTTTTCCTCGTTTTAGGTATTGTTCTTTTAGTATATACAAATAAACAGAAAGGAAAGAATGGCTTATGTAGGCGCCCCTTATTCTTAAACTATTTTGGAAGTATATTTTATGCCTCAGGCACTAATAAGCCAAATCAGGATTAGGGCGACGATTTGGAAAAGAGAGCTTCTCTTTGTCAAGCTTCTCATCTGTTACTGCACCTCCCCCCCTAACAAAATTTTCTTTGCCACAATATGTCTCGCGCATTCAATCTATTGGTTTTACTCTAGCTTAATTCTTCTTGATGAAGTACGCTACTACATTTCCGCCCCATTGCCAAAAGTTCCGCGCTTCTCGTTTACTACATAAGCGCAAGAGTACCCGACGCGATCAGCCTGCGGAGTTTCTTAACAACCAGGAAGCACGAAGTTACAATTGCATGCATGTTACATGACTTGCTAGCGCTATTTTCTCAATGATATTTTCTAATAAATTCGAAAATAATCTATTACAAGACGTATAATCCAAACGTCACCATCATGCGTCTCCACCTCATTATCCAACGTCATGGTCTCCCCGTGACGCGCATTCTTTGGACGACTGCACCGCCGTCCCTTTTCGGACAGAGTGCATCATCTGCGCTCCCCGCACCTTCTTCGGCTATTACCTCTACACGTGCGCCCAATGCGGTCTTTGCCAATGGCGGTTACACCATTGCACAACTTTTGGAGGATATCAATGAGGTCGTCCCTCTTGAAACGGAGCCGGCGTTGTTTGACATTGAGTACAGTGGACAGTGGGGGCTAGAAGACTATGTGGTTGAAGTGGGGGGGTCAGAGTGTCTGCATTTCATGGAAGTGGAAGGCCTTCTGAGAGATGGTGACGAGGTCCTGTGAGTACTA
The DNA here is from genome assembly GCA_009176345.1 of Aspergillus leporis. Lineage (NCBI taxonomy): Eukaryota > Fungi > Ascomycota > Eurotiomycetes > Eurotiales > Aspergillaceae > Aspergillus > Aspergillus leporis. Next base: position 43,492 of record ML732248.1, on the reverse strand, counting down.
TGAACTAAATCATACCAAACTTCTCAGGCGCAAATCATACGTCACAGTGAAATGTACTAACAATCGACGCATCATGAAGAATTCGGGCTCTACAAATATCCGACCTACGAGCGAGACGGCTTTCCGGACGGCATCAAATATCGACCGACGGCAGGCACCTCATAGACGGCGTTCCCTTTGGCAAACCTTTTTTGAAAAGACCAACCGCTTCAAGACCTGCCATCACGATTCCTCCAAGGAAGAGAAGGCGTACTACATTTGCAGCTCAAGACAGTATGGTTGGTTATGACGAGGAAGATACTGAGTGGGCTCTTCCACGATTACGCTCTTTTAAGGAACTTTCTGCCCTCAGAGGCGTTGGCGAGCCTGATGATGGTATCAGAGAGGGTAATGAGAAGTATATTGACGATGAGGATGAGGATGAATATGAAGATTACCATAAGAGCCCCGAAGAAGCCGGTGATGGTACAGTTATCCGGCATAACGTTGATGATGAGAATACTCAAGTCTCGCAGAGCGATGCGGAAATATCTGAATTTGATGCTGGAGACTTAGAAGAAGAGCTGAAGGACCTTAGAGAAGATTTGGAAATCTCTCCTATGCCGGACACCGAAGCAACAGACGATGAGCAAGCCAAACGCAGAAGCTATGCATTGCGCTCAAGGCCGAGTGTTTTCCAGGCAGCACCAGTGAAAGGTTCAGTTGGACAGGCCACCAAATCACACTCAGAAGCAGTTTTCTCCCGAAGGGACTCGAAGGCAGTTCGGTTCAGCGAACAAAAAGAGGAATCGCCGGCGCTTCCATCTCAAGAATCTTCAATAATCAAAGCACAGCCAGGCTTGAAGGAAAGCTCCGAATCGAGTGACAGTGTCAGTAACTCTTCTTTGAGCGACTCTAGCGACACAGATTCTGATGAGAGCTCAACTTCTTCTGAAGGCTCCACCTCTGAATCAGATGATGATTCTAGCTCCGATTCAGAATCTTCAAATTCAGAATCCGAGGATGAAGAGGTGCACACTGGCCCACAGGTAGACAACCCGCCTGGTTATGGTTCTTTAAAGACCAAAAAAAGTAACCGACGCAATAAAATGCGACGGAGACTCTCAAAACTAAAACAGCTTGGTGCTTTGCCCGCGGCGGCAGATTTCGCCGCTCTTCGAGTATGGGAGAAGGAGAATGGAGGCGGCAGATTCATTCCTGAAAGTGTGACCTCCAGTAAAGATTCAGAGATGGCAGAATTTGAGGCAAGACGGCAAAAGTTGCTCCGTGACATTGGATCGGGGGGGGTCGATGTCAATGGGACATTCAATCCCCCAAATCTGGTCGACTATAGTGATCAGGAACAACCGAAAGGACTCCCTGAAACCCACGAAGCTGCTGTGGAGGAGGTCAGCGAAGTGGGCCCAGAGCCAAAACGGCGTACCCTGGATGTTGCTAGCACCAGGCGGTTACTTTTCGGTTCTCTTGGTGTAAGAACACCGCGGACCAAAGAAGACGAGGAAGCTACTCGGAAGAAGCTCGCAGGGAAGATGAACAATATCATTCCTCAGAAGAAAGTTTCGGATGAGCCTTCCGCTGTCACTGAGAGTGACATGGAGGAAGATTGGGAACACAAACTCGTAATCAGAGCTACTGAGTGCATTTATGATGATATTCAATTAACTGCTCCGCCTTTCCCGTTCGAACAGCGCTGGGATAATGAGGCTGGTGGCCTCATAAGACAGCGGAAGGGCTTAGGAAAGAAAAGAAAACGGCGGCAGCAACTTCAAGTCTACGATGGTGAAGAAAATGAATATGGAGAAGGCGACGATAGTTTTTTCAATGGCGATGCGCAACTCAACTACGATGATTCAGAACAGCCGTACGACGAAGCGAACAGCAACGAGATCGCGCAGGCTGTAGAAGAGGAACCGGGTGACCTTCCTCCAATCCCGAATGATCCAAACTCTGTCCGCGAACTCGTGGAATCCGACCTAAAGTGTGGATGCGTACTTGCTTTCAAACAGTTGGATGTATCTAAGGCCACAAATTGGCAACCAACCGTGAGCGATTATCTAGTAGCCGAGATACATGACGTTTACGATGATAACATACTCAATCTCCGGCTTGCGAAGCGGGACCGGAGGAAAGCCCATGAATTGGAGACTGGAGAGGATGGACCTCAGTACAGTGGCTTTGAGATGCCTGGTTATGAAAACGAAGGCGAGGATGATGGTTTCAGGGAGGTGTCGTTTGCCGATCTTATTGACCCAAAGCTTCTCCAAGCTGCAGACCTTGGGAATGCGAGGCAAGCCAGCAAGTCAGTACAATGATCTCCTTTTACTTTCGAGTTGCCCAGCGTTCACGCGCTCACCCGACCAAGCTCCTCAGCAGAGGCGTTTCTGCAAAAGCCCAGTTCGACGGCTATCAAACGTGAGACTCCGAGCGAATATGCCAATAATCGGCAGTCAATCCAGGGGTCTAGGAATCCGCCTAGTCCCCAGGGTCCTGAGCTACCCACCGCCCATACAACTGAATACGTGAGGGCTTTGTCGAAGGACTCCAGTCCTCAGGCCAAATCACCGCAGTTTAGTGGATTCCAATCTCCTAGCACGAAATCAGTACAAGCATTCAAGACTACTTTGGAGCATGGCACATTGACCTCCGGCCTACCATCAACTGCGGGCCAGAAAGCCAATGAATTCGACTGCCCTTACTCTGATTCCCACTCTCTTGGAAGGACAGATGTCCAGTCTATACCGCAGTCTACAACCCCTCCCATCTTCCCTGATAACATTTCATCGCTGCCACAATCGGACAACGATTTGCAAATACTTAGCAGCCCGAGTTGGATTGTGTGCGCTCGCCTTGTGGACGAGCTATTCGACGAAAATGAAAAGACTACCAACTCCCCTCCCACTAAGAAGGTAGTGTGGAGTAGCCCAGAAAGGCCGGTCTCTCGGTCATCATCTAACTCAGTTGTTCCCAACCCATTCTACCGGGTTGACAAAAGCCCATGAAGCGCGACGTCGACGTGTCTCTCAAAAGCAAAGAGACAGCATCAAAGAAGGAGATACGACACTGGATTACGTATCTGCAGTGGAATTACCCTCTTCGCCTGCTCCGCGCAGGCCATCGAGGGTGGTGAAGAGAAAGTCCTATCCGTCACAGGACGATTCGCTCGTCAGTACGATACCGGAAAGCGTTCCACCAACCAAGAAGCTCATAGACTCTCCATTCTCTAAGGATTCCCCGGTGTTCCAGGAGATAGTCGATTTGACTCAATCCAGCCCTGCAAGTTCTCCCGAGGATCGTGACAATGACTTTACTCGGGTCCGTCGGCTTCCCCGAGACCCGGGATAGATACATAAGAATATTCCCAGCGCCCGAAGACAACCCAGGTAATCGTCGGCTGGACCAAAAGTGCCGACACTAAAAGAGGCCGGGGTTAGCCCATCGCCTCGGACGGGAAGAAGGCGGGGTTCGAGATCGTAAGCGAATGGCTCCTTTCGTCCTGAGAGTATGAGTCTTGACCATGGTGTATGTTATGTGTATATGTGTGTATATGGTATATATTGATAGATATCCTGTGTCTACCCTACCCTACCTTTGCTCGATTGATTAGCTTTACTTTACTAAATGAACTGCTCTCAAACAATAAAAATGCCTGAGTAAATAGACTGCCAAAACCAGTAATGGTGACGTTGATGACGTCTGACAAAACGTGCTCGCTGATTGGTCGACCACATACGTCATGGTCATGTTCACCAATCGATTCAATTGATTACATGTTTGAGTCCAAATTATCATTGAAATGGCCAACAGGAAATGGAATGCGATGAAATAATCATGACTGCAAGTAAATGATCCTAATGTTTGAATCTTACGATAAATTCCGAACAACTTCCCCAATTCTCTGCAGAGCCATTGAAAACATCGAGTCCTCTACCAGTAAAAGTACTCATAACCTCTTCAAGGTTCACATACCTTCGACAAACCACCTTTAAATTGGACGGAAATCCTGATATGCACGTGCCCCTCTCTCGCGGGACACGCAACAGCTTCTCATCACCTGTTTCTCGCTCACTGTCATCTCCACTGTCCATCCGTCATCTCGTCTCCACGTCTTCTTCCTCTCCCATTCCCCGCTGTCGTTGTGGTTGTCGCAATCCCTCCTTCTGTTCTTGCTCGTGTTGCTCTCATTCATCTTCACTAGTTTCAAACCAGTCACGGCATTTTACTTCGTCTACACATCTCTCACAACCTACTAGAAGGATTTCCTTTCACTCATTATCCTCAGCACCCTCTCGTAAACTATCTTACACGACAGCAAACATGGCTCAGGAATATAAACTTAAGGATATCTCGTCCCTGGCTGACATCAAGAGTATGGATAAAGTTGAGTCCGAAGTGGAAGGTGTTCAGGATGGTAAAGTCCTGGTCGTGAATTATGATGGCCAATTCCACGCCATGGGCCCCAAATGTACCCATTACGGAGCTCCGTTGAAGCTCGGTGTGGTTGCTCCTGAGGGGCGTATCACTTGTCCGTGGCATGGAGGTAAGTTTGCACCTTTGTGCTTTGGTGGAGGTATATTTCATGTATCATATGCTGATCATGTTCCGTAGCCTGCTTTAATATCAGTACCGGTGATGTCGAGGATGCACCAGCACCAAAAGCTTTACATAAGTTTGAGGTCTTCGAGAAGAATGGCGCAGTCTACGTCAAAGGGGAAGAGTCGGCTCTCAAGTCCGGTCAGAGGGACCCTATTTCCCAATGCAGTGTTTCCACTCCGGAAAAGGTGGTGATTGTAGGAGGGTAAGAAATCTGAAGTATGCATTATTTTAAGACGGAGCTGATGCCGTGCAGTGGAAGCGGAACCTTTGGAGTCATCGAGGCTATTCGCGAGTTGAAGTACAAGGGTGCCATCACCGTCATCTCTAAGGAGCCCAACTTGCCCCTTGACAGAACTAAGCTATCCAAGGCTCTCATCTCAGATCCTTCAAAGCTCGAGTGGCGCCCTCGTGAGTGGTACGAGAGCGTCTCCGTTGAGACCGTCAGTGATGAAGTGACCTCCGTAGACTTCAACAAGAGGACAGTAGCCACCAAGTCAGGCAAATCATACCCATACACCAAGCTGGTTCTTGCGACTGGAGGCGTGCCGCGCACTCTCCCTGTGGAAGGCTTTAATAACCTAGGCAACATCTTCACGCTACGCTTTGTCACCGACGTACAGGCTATCCTCAAGGCCGTAGGTGAGAAGAACAAGAAGATCGTCGTCATCGGCAGCTCTTTCATCGGTATGGAAGTGGGCAACACTCTTGCTAAAGAAAACGATGTCACCATCGTTGGCCAGGAAAAGGCCCCCATGGAACGTGTCCTGGGCGCGGAGGTCGGCCGGATCATCCAGGGCAATCTGGAGAAAGCAGGTGTCAAATTCAAGCTGCAGGCAGACGTCGCAAAGGCGATACCCTCCAGCACGGATTCCAGCAACGTCGGCGCCGTTCACCTTGGTGATGGCACAGTCCTCGAAGCCGATTTGGTCATTCTGGGTGTTGGTGTGCGTCCCGCAACCGATTTCCTCAAAAACAACCAGGCCATCGCACTCGAGCAAGACGGTTCAATCAAGACAGATGAGCAGTTCGCCGTTCCTGGTCTAGACAATCATGTCTTTGCCATCGGTGACATCGCCACATACCCTTATCATGGCCCTGGCACGGACCCAAAGGGCACCCACACACGCATCGAACACTGGAACGTTGCCCAAAACGCTGGCCGCGGCGTAGCCCGTGCTATTGTTCACACTCTCAGTTCCCCAGCTTCGTCGCTGCAGTCCCTCAAACCCAAGGCCTTTATCCCCATCTTTTGGTCTGCCGTGGGCGCCCAGTTGCGATACTGCGGCAATACCCCCAACGGCTGGGACAGTCTAGTCTTGAAGGGCGAGCCTGAGAACGCCAAGTTTGCCGCATACTATTGTAAGGGTGATACGGTGGTCGCTGTTGCGACGATGGGTATGGACCCGATTATGGCTAAGTCTGCGGAATTGATGCGACGGAAGAACATGCCGTCGAAGTCGCAGATTGAGGGTGATGTGGATATCTTAAAGGTTGGGCTGCCGGAGGCGGTGAAGATATAGTTCGCATAATTTGGTCCTAATTTAGCTAGCTGTTTATGAGGGCTGTTGTATGTTGTATTTCGTGGGATCGTAACGGCACAGGGCTTGCGGATATATATGCCGCTGAGGTCCTAGAACCACATCGCCCCAATCCACCGCTGCATGATGTACACCAATATTAAAAACAAGCAAATGAATGATAAAAATAAAATTGATTTCTCCTTTTAACGCCCAATGTGAAGGTGGTAATATATAACATGGAATGCTAGCGTCTATACAAACATAACTGATTGATTTTGGTCAAGATGTAGTAAGGTTAAGAGTTAAAACTCGGGTTCGTGGGTCATTTCTCCTTCTTCTCCCTTTTCTTTGACTTAGAAGATTTGGTTTTCTTCTCTTTCTCGACTTTTGGCTCCTTGGTCTTGAGGGGCGATTCTAGTTCTGGGGCAGCAGCTGGCGAAGGCGCTGCTAATGCACCGGACATGGAAGGCCTTGGCTCCTGACTAAGTCCTCTCCGTGGAGTGGCGGAAGTGCTCAGGATGCCGTTGCGCTCATCTTCGAGTACCCTTTCTTCCTCCTCCGGGGAGAGCATCGTGCCCTCGATGCTTAGGAAACTGCGATCACGCTCCGAGCCGGGGATAACGTCGACGTCGACGACCCGGAAACGGACAGTGCCGCGAACTCGGTGACCAGATACAGATTGGAAGTAGCCCTCTGCGGAAGAATCATCATCCTCGGCATTTGCCTCTTCGTTGAGAGTGTCGGAGATAGGGTTTGCCAATGAGACAGGGTTGAAATGCTCTCTCTCGGGATCGAAGGACACAGATGATTCGGACTCATCTTCGGAGGCGGTGGTTGATGCCGGTATTTTCCTTTGCTGGTCACCATTGACACTACCTTCGTCGCCTGGTGGAACCCATTTCCAGTTCGAGGGGAGTCTCTTGCGCTCGATTCCAACGGAGAAGAGGTTGAGGACGACAGCGCCCAGGAAGCCTTCGGATTGAACGTTTACCCAACCTTCGAGGATTTGGCCGCGTCGTGGCTGGAAAACCAAGAATGTCGCTGTCAGATACACGTACAGGACGCCGTATTCGCCTGCAGTCTTGGCGAGAGTCAATGGCTTGGGGTTGTGGTCTGCGGGATTAGAGGAGGCGGACGAGGAAGGCGGAGTACTTGATATCGAGGCATCGGAGTAGGCCAGGACAATCCCTTGCAGGGGAGGATAGTAAGTAAGTAGGAGAGGAGAAAGATGCTCCGCTAGAAGGGAGGCTTTGGCATGAGTCGGCGAAATGGAGATGGGCGATAAAGGAAGATAGAGCGAGGCGGTGGTCAGGACATAAGGTGAGTCCGGAATGGTTGCTTCTCCTGTGCTGGCCTTTATGATCATTTCCTTGTCCTTGGGCTTTTTGTTCTTTTTCTTCTTCTCACTGGCGGTTTCGTCGGTAAATTGGTCCGATTCGTGCTTGCGCTTCTTCTTCGACGGCGATGATGATGATGCGTCCTTGTTCTTGTGCTTGCGTTTGCGCTCCTTCTCGGGGGATGCCACCGCGGCTGGGACCCGGTGTGAGTCGATATCCATTGCGACGACGGCCATTGTGTATTATAGTGGCGCAATGGGTGCGCCCCGTGGAGCTGATCTTGAAATTTGATATCCGATGGATTTTCAGATGTCGAGAACTTTTTTTTTTTTTTTTCTTTGCTCATGTGGGGATGGGGAAGGCGGTGAATAAGACGGTCGGTATCAACGCAGGCGCCAAGTCGCAACTTTATGAGAGAAGACAACACAACACGCAAGAGTGCTTATGGCGCTAATTGTAAAAATATATATATATATATAAAGTGATTTATATCCCGTGCTGCCTACAAGCACGGGGTACTACTTCTCCATGTCTTCTCTCCTGTCCTTCGTTGGTTGGGCGGTTCTTCCAAACGTGAGTGCGGTCCCCCGTGGAGCTCTACGCAGCATAGCACTTTGTGGTTACTGACAACATGAGATGTAGTATGCAACTTCTATAATCCAGAATATTTACTATGGAATCACTATTCGTGCTGGCGAACTGCGACCTCAGCCCCCCTCTCCGCGCTACGCCCGGCATCGCCGTCGCATCTTTATCCTAGTCATTACTAGCTATCTCCTCTACACCCTCTATGAGACGTTCCATCGTGTCCAAGTCGCGGGTGATTTCTATCAAGCACTTGGTGTCTCTCCGCTGGCCGATGATAAGACAATAAAGTCGCGATTCCGGCGTCTTGCCGCGCAGCATCATCCGGACAAGATCACCCCCGGCGGTGGCGCTCCTTCTGATGACTACTTCGTATATTTGAAGTTGGCGCAGGATACCTTACTGGATCCTGTAAAGCGGTTTGCATATGATCGATTTGGACCCGATATCCTTGGCTGGGGTAATGTAAAGACCATGCAGGATTTCCTGTTTACGGGGTTGCAGCGGTCGATACCGCAGTATGTGGGAGGTGCTGTGACCATCATCATCTTGAATCTTATGTGGTGGTCCGGCTGGGGTCGTTATGTAAGTTATCGTCTCCATTTGCTCCCTGTCCTCGTCTTATCTGAATATAGTGGCGCTTCTTTACCTTTGGTGCTTTGATCACGCTTGAACTAGCCTTAATCACACAGCCAAGGGCGTTATTCTTCCCTGCATCTTACATCCCTGCTGAGCTACAAAGTTTGCTGGGGATTTCCGCAAAGGCACCCGGGTTCTATCTCCTACCATTCCAGACCCTGACTCTCGCGCAACGTGCCTCCGTGACGTTGCATATATTTATCTCACAATTAACACCGCCAGAGGCCAGCAAAGGGTCGCCCGCCGTAGCCGGTGAGCGTATCAACCCACAGACCACGCAGCAACTCGCGCAATTAGCTCAGCTCTCTCATGCTACAGACGGTGAGGCGACGCGGTTGTTGCAACTGGGATTTGCGCCATTCCAGGGAGATCGAGAGAGCGTTGCCACGCTGCGCAAGGGCATGAAGGAGGGGTTGGTGTTGAGCAGTGTACGGGCTAGTTCTGGAGTGCAGCAGGCTGTTGGGGAGGTGATTGAACGGAGAAGGCAAGAAAAGAAGGCTAGTTAGCGCTGGAGTTGATGTACATTGTTCATGGTTCTGGGCGGTTAGGTGCGATATGAGTTCTATAGATAGATTCAATACAGTTCATTAACTGCCGAGTAGATTGACATCCTGATCATGGATAAGACACCAGTAGCTTTGTATTTATATAGAAATCTTGGAGTGGGAATGGAAAATGAGGTATTTTCGCTTCAGAATTGCATGTTTATCGCACTCGGATTAATATTGAGGCCTTATTCTTTTCCTCATGTCTACTTTTTATTGTTACTTGAGAGAATATTCCCGGCGGTAGGGGATTTGAATCGAAACGGATAGCCCCGGACATTAAGCTTGGTTTCCGTTCATTTGCGCGCTTTTCTTATTTTGTAATTTTTTTCCTCTTAAGCCCTGTGATTGTGTTCCGCATGTGGCGAACCGGTCGGAAGTGATTTTCTTGGTTCAACTTCTTACTTGAGGGCGGTGATTGACCTAGGCGATTTAGCTTCCTGAATAGGCATCATCATACGTGCCCCAGTCATTTTGGTACAGTCAAATCTACAGTATTCTATCATCTGATAGCATCACAGACAATGTATCTGCCTGGTCCACCTGATGGTATAAAATGCTTAGGTATATTTCAGTTGGTAGGTACTGTGGCTTGGTGTAGAAAGAAGTGTCTGTAGAGTGCCTATGTTACGGTGAAAAGGATATGAATGATTCATCTGGTGGTCACTTCATACTGATGAGTCTTGACTTCTTGGTAAAATATAGAATAAAAATAAAAAAAAAATCTCTTCTCTTTTCTTTTCTTTTTGTCCTTGGATCGTAATTACCTGATTATACACCCGTTACCTCCGTATCTGCGAAATAAACCCGGACGGAAGCGGTGGAAGTTCGTTGCCAAAGCCTACTAATGAGCGGGACTCAGGCGATCCATAGCTCGATCGATAGGAAGAATCTTCTCGGATGCAGTGGATTATTGTCAGAGTGTTACTGTATGGATATTCGCCTATTTTTAATTTTAATTTTAATTTTCTGGTTTTTGAATTTTTCTTTTGGAATGGAACGAGTTAGTTTAACTCGACTGGGCATGAAGACAAAGAGTCCACTCAGCTCTTTTGGTTAACCATTATTCGTGTGGACTTGGTCTGTTGACCTGGTAGGAGAGAAATTAATCAATTCGGAGTAACACTATTTATTTAAAGGGAAAAAAAAGAAGGCAAGGGTAATGGTATATACATGAATAGGAAGTGTATACTTGTATTTAGCAGAAGAGTGATATTATATTGATTATATAAATGGAAAATAAAGAAGTTACATTCGGAACCGGTCCCATACAGTTAGAAACCCCCAAACTGATGACATTTCCCTAACCCGAAGGCAGGGAAGTCACGCGTAAGAAACGGTACGAGACGCGCCCGCTCGCGGTAAATTTACCCTTAGTTCGGGGAACCCGTCAGCAGAAGGTTCAGCTTCTCGTCTCCTGGACAGTCAGTCACTGGACTGGACCTGACCGCACAGAACGAGAGACGGACGTGAAAGTCTGGCTGTTCCCTTCTTAGTAGACGAAAGATGAACACACACCAACAATGAAACCACTACACGGCGCATCCCCATCCCTTTCTTCCATCCCCCGTCCTTTTTCCTTCCTTCCGCCCCTCTCCCTCTCTTCCTCTTCTCCTATCCTCCATCATTCCGCTTCATTATCATCACCACCCAACCGGACTATGTCACTCGTGCTTCACTCCTCTAGTCTCCATCAGCCCTGTCAAACTTTTGCCTCACCCTGACCAAGTCGCGCCGCCGCGTTTGACCTCTGGAACCATTTCTCCAGCCAACCAACTTGTCCGACACCCACGTTACAATCGCCATTTAAATAATACCGAACCTTCTGCCTTTCACCAACACTGCCACTCCGCGTCTCGACGACTTTCACTTCACCTTCGCACCCATCGGAGGTAGTATCCTTCTCGTTTACCCTAACAATTTAATAACGCAACCGGCACATCAACCATTGAGCCGAAATGCCAGCTGCTACTGCTACCAACGGTCGCTCCAGTCGCTCTGGGCCCTTCTCGAAAGGGGTCCTCGTCCTCAAGCTCTCACCGGAATTGCTAAGTCGTTTTGCCAGTCCTCCTCCCCCAGAGGTCAAGGACAAGAAGAGGAACAGCACCAAAAACGAGAAGTCCAGAGTTAACTCCCCTGTCAAGGAGAAGGAACCCTCCTCTCCGGCGTCTTCTTCCGCGGAAGCACCTATCGCTCCGTCCGACAATGCATCTGATGCTGCATCAACTCCGGCCGCGGGTACATCGGCTGCAGATACTCCTCACCGTAAGACCATGTCTGGTCCCAAAATTGGAAATAAGAGAGGTCTGAACCAGACGGAGACAACCCCTAGGCCGAGAGGAAAGCCTGGCCCGAAGAAGAAGCCTAGACTGTATGGTTCCCCTTTCACCCCTCTTGCTAACTTCTCGAAGGATATATGGGCTAACATGACTACTCAATAGTGACGATGGGGCTAGCGAACCTGTCAAATTAGCAGCATCCCACAGGCTGGGACCCAAAGCCAACACCGGTGCCATCAATGCCGGCCTTCGCGCCTTGGACCGTTCGGGTAATCCTTGTCGCAAATGGGAGCGCAAGGCTCTAAACCTGAAGAGCTTCACAGGCATTCAGTGGAACCTGCCAACCTGGCGATCTCCTCGACCTCCGAAGACCGACGACAACAGCGAGAACAAAGAATCCGTCCTAGAGACCGGTGATAGCGATAGCAAAGCGAATCAAAGCGCTAGTGGTGTTCCTAGCGAGAAAAGCAACTGTGGTGATGGAGACCTGACCCCAGTTCCTCCGAATATCACAGAGGCGTCTTCACCTGCTATTGCTATGGCCGCATAGAGTGGTGCCTAGATGCTTCCGACTCGCAAATCATCCTTCGTGTACATTATTTTGACTTCTACCTTTTTTATTTCCCTTACCTTCTGGAGCGTTTATTTGTGTTCACCATTGTATGATCTGGATTGGCGTTGAGACTGCTTTTCTTGTTTGGTTGCATAATGTGTTTCCCCTTTCGTCAATTTATTTATATTTTTTCGAGGCTGGACGCTGGGATACGTTCCTAGCTCTATCTGCTCGCATTTACATCCTCTGTTCTTCTGTCTCTGTTCTTTATGTCTTATTATTTGTATCATCATGGTTGTCGAGGTTGGATTTGAGGGATTTTACACACAACATCAGGTATAGCACCCATACCAAAGTCCTGTGGGAGTATTTAGTGCAGAAAAGCGTGTGGGATAGATCTACAGGTGTAACTGGACTTTTGCTGGATGTTAGTATATTAGTAGGCGATCTTTGGAATGAATGATATTTGATCTCCATGCTTGATTCAATACTTATTGTATGATCCCCTCAAATACTTGCTATGGGACTGTTCTTGTATGTCAAAGATGATGGCCCTTTTCAAGGTAATATCTCATCTGAAATCGAGCCAAAATCAGCCCAAAAGCCTAGATTAGATGTCTGACTTGGGGCTCGGTAATTGTGAATGAGTGATTCCGAATCAGAAATGGGCAGATCAGCTGCCACAGTAAGCCAGATGATGGTGGCCATGTCAGGAGGGAAGGGGCCGTGAGAAATACATGTTGCTTATGTATAGTAGTAGCATGCGTATACAATCAGAGGATATATAGATACCACTTGCTGTGATGAATTGCTACTGGGGTGTACAGGAGCGTTCCGGAATCCCAACCCCATTCTGGTAGAAAGCATGCCTGACTAAATGCAAGGTATAGGGTTCCCCTCATTTTCCTTCCATGCAGTAATAATGTACGTACAATGATACCTGTTCTGGAGGTCAACGTACCTATGAACACTCTTCCCCAGAAGCTCTAGGCGCCCGTGCTTTTCCTTCTTGCCCCTTAGCCACATTCCTGTCATGCCATCATGCTTTTTAGGGCAATTTTTCTTTCCTCTAAACAGATGGGCTGAAACCTGTGCCCCCGTGACTCTTGTGACTGTAGTACGGAATCAGACAATTACCTGAGGCATTAATGTTCTTTCCTCTTTCCCGTTACACAGACATAGCGTTTGCTTCCTTGAACTTCTCTGTTCTCTGGTTTCTATTTCGTGTAAAATGCCACTACCTTGTGAATTGGGTCTATCTTACTACTTCACAGGATTATCTTTTCTGCAGACAGATCGCCTTGACATATTCCTATAGAGTCAACAACAAATATTAGGCTTCTGCTGCTGTGCTCCACTGCTGTTTATGGGAAAAAAAGTGACCAGATAAATTACGATCACCAATACAAAGAGAACCGGATATCTCACAGCCGGATGAAAAGGGGGACAGAAGAAGAAAGAAGGATTTATAAGTCTCGACAAATGAGACAAGTCTCACCATCGCAATAGCCCTTCGAGTCCCAAGAGCAGCTCGCGTGAGGGTTTTTTGTATGTTGCCTCCCCGCCGCCCGTCACTAGGTACCCGCCCGCCGTTGGCTTTGGCTCATCCAACGAACGAACGACTCCAATATGACCGATGCACCATTTCCCCCGTCCGGTGGAGCTCGAGGAGCTCCTCTAACCACCTCATATTCTGGCCCAAGCATCTCCTCCATCCCACGTCGTTCATCGTACGCTTCGGTCCTGTCCGGGACTGCTCTCTCGCCACCAAGCAATAGCAGTCCGTTCTCGCAGCTGCTTACCTCGAACTCCACTTCCTATCCCCCGCCTTTCCACCCTGACGGCCGCTATCTGAGGCCATCCGCAGAGCTGGATGCCGATATGCAGATGAACGCCCCATGGAGGATGTCATCCGTCGATACCCTTCCTCCTTACTCCCGGAAATACGCCAGCGTCGCTCGTTCTGATCCCTTCCTCCAAAATCCCGGCAGCTTTTCCGACACTGCCTCGTCTTCCTTCACACCATCATACCTCCGCAACTCCCGGTACATTTCCCGCCTCGATGCAGCCCGACGGGCTAAACTGGCGTCCCAACGGGACGCCGTCTATTCATCATCTACTTCAAATCCCCTTTCTACGTCCTCCAGTCAAGCTAGCTTGCCCCGTATAGCTCCGTCCCATCGCGGGATGACCTATGATATCATTGAAAGGGAACCCCCTGGCGATGACGATCATGTCATGCCACTTCCTTCACGATGGAACGACGATGACAAATATACTGGCCTAGAGCTCACAAATGGAGGGTTGGAGGTTCGTTATACCGGTCCGGTCAATAAGCACGACCACGAAGCTGCTGCCGTCCGCGCAGATAACCCGATGCCACCGCAATGTGGAATTTACTATTTCGAAATTACGATTCTATCAAAACCTAAGGAGGGGTATGTTCATATTTCTGTTGGAGGGAGAGATTAATATTCCTAGTCACCTCTTTCTTCGTTCTGTCTTCATTTTCTTTTTCGTTTTGAAGGTATACTCACTGTAACAGTATGATCGGGATCGGGTTCTCCAGTAGTAAAGCGTCTACCGAGCGACTCCCTGGGTGGGAGCAAGAATCGTGGGCGTATCATGGTGATGATGGTAAGTCATTTTTCGGCGAAAGTCAAGGGCAAGGGCGACAGTATGGCCCTACCTTTGGTGTAAATGATACTGTGGGGTGCGGTGTCAATTTCTCGACGGGATGTGCATTCTTCACTAAAAATGGCGTTTTTCTGGGTAAGTAATTTAAACAAGAGTATACTGGACAAGATGGGTTAACGATGACTAGGTAATGCGTTTCGAGAATTGCGAAACGTGAAGGTCTACCCATCAGTGGGGATGAAAAAACAGCCTCCTGTTCATCTGGCGGCAAACTTTGGCCAGCATCCGTTTATGTTCGACATTGATGGCATGGTCAAGGTGTGTTAATTGTATCCTAGTCGATACATGCACAAACTGATCGTATACAGAAAGAAAAGTTTGCCATTCACTCAGAGATTCGCGTTACTAGTACCGCTAACATGCAACCGCCGTTGGATGAGCCTACTTTGCTTCAAGAATTGGTTGCACAATTCCTTGCTCACGATGGCTATGTCGAGACGGCCCGGGCTTTCGCGGAAGAAGTTGCTGCAGAGTTAGCGGCGCTGCAAAATGGTCGCACCGAGCCACTCAAGAAGTATGAGGTAGAGGAAGACGTTGAAGCGATTAACCGGCAAAGTATGGCATTCTCCCCTTTCTTGGCGACTCTTACTGACAATACGCAGAGATACGGGCGGCTATACTAGACGGCGATATCGACAAGGCACTCAAGTATACAAACGCATATTACGCTAATGTTCTGCAAAACTTCCCTCACATTCATTTCAAGTTACGATGTCGGAAATTCCTGGAGATGATTCGACGATGCAATGAACCCTCCTTGGCTGCATTCAAGAGAGTAAAGCCACCCAACGGTCTTTGCGACGGCAGTGCCGTCTTTGACGAGGAGATGGAACTTGATGAGCAGATTCATCAGGATGATGGCTGGGACAACGAAGGGATGGATACAGAAGAACCTGAGAATGCTGCCAAATTCGATGAGCTTCTCACCGAAGCTGTCGAGTATGGGCAGCAGTTGCGCTTGGATTATCCGAATGACGAGCGTGGAGGAAACAAGAAAATTCTGGAGGACATCTTCTCGTTGGTGGCCTATGCAGATCCGAAGCGATCGGTCCACGGGCATTATCTGGACCCTGCAGGTCGCATTGCTGTTGCAGAGGAGTTGAACTCGGCAATTTTAGGTATTTCCTTCCGATCGTTTGTTGCGCTGGTAAGAAGTGGATTCGACTAACCTACGTGTAGTTTCACTCGGCAAATCGTCATCGGCTGCTCTGGAGCGGTTATACCAACAGACGGAAGCGTTGGTCAATGAGATCAGCGAAGAAGGCGGCGCTGGGGCGTTTATTAATGTGCGAAACGACTTTCTGCTTTGATTCCTTTACTGGCATGTGTGGGACCGATTGCTTGATTGTTGTGTGAACGTGGCATAGGAACAGGCATCTCTCTCTCTTTTTCTATTCCTTTCCTCCCCTTTTTTTTTTTTTTTTTTTTTTTTTTATTATTCTTATTGCTCATTGGTGGCCCTACACGACTCGTCAATCTTTCTGTCGGGTCAACATGATGGATACATTTTCCTGGTCTGTTTAAGTTGCTGGGTGTGTCGATATACACGGGCATATGTAGTTACAAGTACATTAGCCATGATCGATGATAAGTTTCCAATCGAACTGCTATTCAGCCGATAGGTTATAAGACCTGTTTCAAATACGGATGTGCCCGAAGGTGCATAACTAGTTACCGATAAATATTACTCATGAGTGAAGAATGCGAATTCTAAAGGTCAACCCACCCAGGCCTGCACATCAGCGACGACGGAAAAGTTGCTACTAGCATAGTCTAGTTGGGTCTATCGCCCTGCCATGAACTTGGCCTGTGAGCCAGCGTATGTAGATAAGAGCGATGTTGCGTGGTTTCATGACAACTCTGAAGATATGAGTGGTTTCTTGCTCGCATCACATCACCACTAGCCTAGGACTTGGTTATGATTTTAGGTCGTCAGTCACATACAGAGTGTGGTAATGTAAGAGGGTTGGGTGATAGGCGCAACCCGTGATTATCCGCGTGATTGAACTTGGAACCACCATTGGAAACTCTCGGGTAAAGAGCCGTGTGTGATTGTAAGTTCCCCTGTCTAGCCAATCAGCTTACAAAATTCTCCAGCTTATCGATAGTTTCTCTCCGCCTTTCCTTGTTTTGTTCCCGTAAACTGCCAACTTACCACCTCCCCAATAAGTTATTCATTAGTATTTACTTTTCTCTGCCATCTGACCTGCTATCCTTTCAGCAATAGCAGTATTTCGGGGAGTTTTGCATGGCTTTCCAACTGAGTTTCCAGGTGGAGATGTATTGATCTCTTTCCACCCCTCATTGACCCCACAGATCCACTGAGAATCGACACCTCAGCTCGATGATTTGGCACCACCGCTCCAGCCTAGCCACTCCAAGGGATGCCAACTCACTCTCAGTCTTGGGCAAAGTCGCATTCTAATCCCAGCCATGGAATCCCGTCCGCATAGCCCGGCTCCTGCTAGTCAGGTTCCCTGCATTCCTACCCACTCATCCACTCTGGCGCTTCGCTGTTGTTGTGGACGTGATGACTGTGCATTCCTGCAACACAATAATATGGCTTTAGAGGGGTTGGAAAAAGACCTCGCTACGGCCGCTCGATTGGGTCAGGTACGTTCCTTTGTCGGCTCTTTGGGTTGAAATTAGGTAGTCTGCATCATCATTCCGTTATTTTTATATACGTCCATGTTTTTAAATGAGCAAGCCTGCCATTACTCTCTTTCATTTTTCTATGTTCTTGTTTGGCTTGATGTCTGTCGGCAATACATTATACTCTACATACTCGGCGTCCCTTAGAGAGCACCGTAGATCGCCGTGCTCTCAATTACCCATTGCCCATTGTTGTTTCCCTCCCTCCCTTCACATTGTTTCCTTTTCGCTTGGAATTTGTAACCCCTTCATTTGTTACTTTTGCAAAGTGACACTGGGCTGGGGTTGTTTTTAGATAAAGATTAAAAAGGAAAAAAAAAAAAAAAAAAACATGGAAGGGAGGAGACCTGTCAACACGCATCCACCCATGGCTTCTCCAATGACCGTCAAGTCTCCTGTCCTCTCCCATTGTGTTTTTGTCCGTCATGGCTCTTCCTCATGATAACGCTGCAGCAGCGTTGGTTTCAACGAGCTCTTCATCACTAACTTTTGCTTTACAGGCTTTACTCCACCGTCATGAGTCCTACATGGCGGAGGCGGAGGAGGACCGCCATCGGTTAGTCTCTAGCATCGAGAGCCTTGAACGCGAGAAGCGTGAAGCTCAGGCGGAGAATGCTCGCATTATTGAAGAGAACCGCGGTCTATTAGAGCAGCTGGATGCTCTGAACAAGGCCGTTGCTGATTCGGACTCCCATGCAAAATCCCTGGCCGCTAGCCTGGGAAATTCCGAAGCTGAGCTTCGTAAATTGACGGTGTCGGCTGCCCGTGCTGCCGACCTTGAAGAACAATTGGTCCAAGTGGAGGCTGAGCAGTCCAAGCTACAGGAGAGTCTACAGTCTGCTCAAGAAGACAATAGATCGGCTGTCCAGCGGTGGAAAAAGGCGGAAAGTACGCTCAGGGACCTTCACGATCAGATCGACCGCATTGAGAAAGAGGCCAGGGAGGAACGCGAACGCCATACCGAAGTGGTCGAGCGGATGGCGCGGAAACGAAACGTTGAACGGGAACTTGATGGCGCTGCTGGTCGATTGAAAGGAGCTGCGGCGGCTCACGAGCTGGGACGGAATCACGGTGGCACCGTTGTCTCCCGCTTCGTCCGGGACATATTACAGGACAATGCCAACTTGCAACTAGGAATCGTTGAGTTACGGGAGCTACTTGAGAGTTCGAATCAAGAGGT
This sequence comes from Aspergillus leporis, assembly GCA_009176345.1. Classification (NCBI taxonomy): domain Eukaryota; kingdom Fungi; phylum Ascomycota; class Eurotiomycetes; order Eurotiales; family Aspergillaceae; genus Aspergillus; species Aspergillus leporis. The sequence goes on along the minus strand of ML732248.1, from coordinate 24,912 downwards.
GCAGTGTCTGCGGGATCAGATTCTTTCGCATCAATTGGTGCCGATGACGGAGGGCGATGGACAGATGTCGCATGTTGCACCGACTTTGAGCCAGGAACTTGCCTCGAAGGAGCCGCGCCGGGCACCGCAGGAGTTTCACATCCACCACCATTACCATACGCCCTCTATCAAAAAAGAGAAGCCAACACTTTTCCGACGTTCTAAGAATAGACATACCTGGGGCAATCCGAATACCGTGCACTCTCCTTCAGGTACGAAACTAGCTCGGAGACCCACTCACCGCGCGCAGTCCTCTCAGTCTTCTGCGACCACAATGATGTCTCAGCCCTCTGTGGCTATCCCTTCCACCTCTCAACGATGGTCCGTGCAGTCTCCCGAGGCCGAGTCAATGGCAAGCTCGCCGCAGTCAGGTTATCGCTCATCTTCTATATTTGATCGAGTGGAACGCGGATTTGATTCCTCACGAGCAACTAGCCCGGAGAGTACGGCATTTTCTCCGTTAAGGGCCACTCGACGCCGAAGCAGCTTCTATGATACTGGATTTCGAATACCTGAAGCAGATATTCCGCTCAATCCTTTGGATGATGTTGTCTTCAGCAAGGATGGTGACAGGGCTGCATTCCAGTCTGTTATACCGGAAGAATGGGAGGACCCAATGCATTATGCGACCTCAGAGAGAGCATTTTCTCATGTACCTGATGATGTCTTTTCTTCTCCCTATCGCTCGGCGCGCAAAGCATCCCATGAGAGCCTCTTCTCGGTTGGGGGCATGGATATCCATACTCCCAGTCGACGTCCATCGCGTATGGAAGATATCCCGAGGCCCATACCTGGCCGCCTACCGCGCCGTATATTTTCTAGTACAGATCAATTTTCTGACCCAGTCCTCTCAACTACCACGGTCACTGCCGACAGAGAGCCTCCGAAAATCGACCAGTCTTCGCAAACACTGCTTGCTTCGATGGCTGCTAGCAGACATTTTGAGACGGAGTCCATGGCGAGTGAACAATCCGACTCTGCGACACCCTCCCGAAAAGCTTCTCTTAGTCGCCGCGTCGGCGGATGGGTCCGAGGACATTGGGGACCTGCACACACAGCCGCTAATTGTAATGCCAAGCCAGCTGAAGAGCAACAAACATCGTCAGCCTCGGAAGTGTCAGCCTACACGACCCCTCCTTCCACTGGAAACAGACAGCCAAAACCCAAAGCTGAAGCAGTTCCAAGCCTGCGATTCCGCTATCCCGGCGTGAATCAAAAGGGCCCAATCATGGGTTTTCGGCCGCCTGCCCGGGCTTCTTCTACTATACACGCTGAGGGGATAGACGAAAGCTTACTGAGGGAGACACTAGAGGAGTGACTTTCCAATGGTATCATCTATACCTTAACACCGATATGCGTTGTTGATGGGCTTTTCGACTTACTACTGCATAGTTAATTTTTTCTCTGTCATCCTGTTTATACTACGGCAGGGGTGAGCTGCATGGCTGAACACCAGCAGTTCCACTAGCCTTGACACTCCTTATTTATCGATTAGCGACTATATACTAGGCGTCTCTCATTGATTCCATGATACCCCAGCGGACATTCCTTATACTTGAAGACTGTTATCCTTTCCAATATTTGTTTCGTGTCTAAAAGACCCATTACGATTTAATAGAATTTTAGATTAAATCTTGTCAGATAGCTGGTGGTCAGTGACCGATCAGTAGGTCCAGCCATTCTTAGTTTTAGCCCTCTTCTTTCTCAAAAACGTAGAATTCTTCTACCTCGTGACGCGATACGTTCTAATTGGAATACCAGTCTCATGAAAGAACCCAGTCTGGTCCTCCGTCCGCGGAGATTCAAACGGTAAGCATTCCGCTTTGAAATGGTTACTCTCTGCGAACAGTCAGTCCCATATCATAACATCCATGAAGAAAGAAAGAGAAGGATACATACCACAAGCGTCCAGGAACGCCTGGAACGTATTCGGATTCCGCAATGTAGCCGAAAGAATAAACTCCTTAACATGGTAGTTATCGAAGAGATCGCGGAGCGTAGTAAAGAGAAGAGGAAGTAAATCCGTGTCATAGGTCTGCACACATACGCCAGTTCAGCGAATTGGACAGTATAAGAAAGGGACACATAACAAACCAGGTCAGCCCCTAGCGCAACATCAAAAGATAAATCCTCCCTTTCTACACCCTCCGCATCATCTTCAGTCGGATACACCAAAGGCGTCCCCCACTCCCAGGCCCCCACCCCAAACTCCCCGCCCAACCCATTCCTCCCCTTCGAATCCCTCATATTCCCAATTAACGCCCCCTCGCGATCCGTCGCAAGGACAAACTGCGATCGTAGATACTTAGCCGCGTACATCGAGACGAATCCCGTGCCTGCACCTAGTTCGATCACCCGTTTCCCGGTTATGTGGGTTGCGCCGGCTGGGGTGGAGAGGTACGTTCCAAGGTGGAGGGAGGCTTCCCAAGTGCGAAAGCCGGTGGTGCCGGAGGAGTAGATGAGGCTGCGCGATTCGGAGGTTATCACTGTTTTGGGCTTTGAGGAGGCGGTTGTTGATGGGGAAGTGTATTTGATGTAGGTTAGTTGTTGGGCTTGTTGGATTTGGGAGGGTTTGGGCAGGGAGATGAGGTTTGTCCATGTTTCGATGAGATCGGAATTGAGTTCCTGAAAAAGGGTATGGGTTAATTTTTGGATGTTTGGTTTTGTCGAGTGTAGGGTGCGCGTGGTTGTTCAATTGGGTTGCGTTGATGATGTCTTTGCATTCTTGGGAGATGTCTGTATTTGTACTGCAGTCATTGTGGATAGATAAATCGGACATACATCCTCCTCCGGATCGGCGATCCCTTCTTCAATCTGTGATATGATCAATTTCAATGCGCGGGCGCGATAGCCCACTGGTGGGAGGGGCCATACGGTGGCCTCGTTGAACATGTGCTCATAGATCGCGGTCTGGAGATCGGGGTGGACGATAGTAGAGGCATCGGGGAGGGTGAGGTGGATAGGGTCGAGCTGTTGGAAGTACTGCGCTGTGAGGGTATCCAGGGAAAACGAATTATATTTATTCGAACACATCTTAACCGAAAAAAAAGAAAGGAAATAATGGAACATCTATTGATCGCTATCGCCAAGTTCTACCATACAGAGGGACGATCATTTGATAGCGGATAAGGCCATCACGTGTACATACCTACCACAACGGGGTTAGTGCATCCTTAGCGAGCCCACATGCACAACGAGCAAAATTGTTCGGTTTGGATTTGACGACCGACCACTTCGAGCCCGCCAACGACAGCGACTTCGACAATCCCTCCCCCCCAACTTCCTGTCCTCGTCGACGCACAATATCGCAATAATGGCCGACACTCCCGTTACCCTGCGGACTCGCAAGTTCATCCGCAACCCCCTGCTTGCTCGCAAGCAGATGGTCGTGTAAGCTCCCTCGCTTTTTCTTTCCTGTGTCCGCTTTCCCACCATTTGCTCGGAAGGGCGACTTTGAACCGGATGGTTTTACCTGGGGATATGCCTTTTTTGGAGGTGTGAAGAATCTGGATAGAAGAAAGGGGGATTTTATGGAGGTTGAGAGACGAATGAATATCCGGGGTTCTAGCACTTGTTGAAGAGGAACGAAATGATGGATCGGAAATTTTCGAGGGCGTTGCAATACGATGAATGATAATGGTCTCTAATATGCTCTGCAGTGACGTCCTCCATCCCAACCGCGCCAACGTCTCCAAGGATGAGCTCCGCGTCAAGCTCGCCGACCTGTACAAGGCCAACAAGGACCAGGTCTCCGTCTTCGGTTTCCGTACGCAGTACGGTGGTGGCAAGAGCACCGGCTTTGCTCTGGTCTACGACTCCCAGGAGGCCCTGAAGAAGTTCGAGCCTCACTACCGTCTCGTCCGTATCGGTGCTGCCGAGAAGATCGAGAAGGCCAGCAGACAGCAGCGTATGCATTCCCTTCCCTTCCGGATGCGGTATATCTGGGTTACGAAACAAGGCATGGGCTGATCTTTGTGACTTTTCTTTTCCGGAATACAGGCAAGCAGCGCAAGAACCGCTCCAAGAAGTTCCGTGGTACCGCCAAGACCAAGGGTCCCAAGAAGAGCAAGAACTAAGCGCTCTCTCTACGTGTCGAATTCGTATGGATATGGCTCGGATGGGAAGGATTGTTGGTTGCGGCCAGGGACTAGTGCTGAAGCTATTTATGATAACCCTGTGGTGGTGATTCAGTTACATATGCATATGTGCATATGCTATACACCATACCATACTTCAAGCTATGTATGCTATGCTATGCAAATATAGTTTTCATGCCATGACGATGACAGGGGGCAACCGCAACAATCACAATCAAAAGAAACAAAAAAAAATATTCAAAATTTGAGATTTGGGGGTTCTGGATTCTTTCATCTCATCTTTTCCCTCCTTTTTCTTTTCATTTACCTGGGATGGCAGATGAAAAAAAAAAGTTTCTTTTACTTTAAAACTCTAGAATATTTAACTACTTAACCTCGGTGCTTATACTACTATTGCAATGGTTTGTTCCTGTTCTTGAATGGCTTTCTAGATATCTTCCTCCCGGAACCGACTCCCAGTTTCAAGGTCGAACCTGTCAGATGTCAAGCATACTTGAAATCTCTCCTCTTGTCAACCCTCTTCTTCGGTGCTTCTACGTAGCTTGTCTTGGTACCTAGCACCGTCACACTGGTAGTGATTCCCCATTTTCATAACCTTAAAAAAGGCCACGAACAATGGGCCCAGCCAGCCAAAGCCATGGCCAATTGAGCTCAGCAAGCACCACGCCACAGTCCCGAGCCCGGTATCCCCGTCCCCCGGTTCAATTATCCCCATCAAACAGGCACCAGACCATGAAAACCACCCCCGTACGTAATACAGAATCCCCGATTTCAAACCTTAGTTGTAAACAGAAAAAAGCCCTGTAGTGAAGTTCGTTCGGTTGTGATCTCTAGAAAGGGTTAAAAGACTTACGGCTAGACCCTAGATGTAATAATAGGTACATAAAGTGTCTCATGTTGTAGGTTAAAGGCCGAGTTGCATCCGAGTAGGCAGATAGTTTTGTTTTGATATAGCCTTTTGTGACTTGTTATTCCCCACATCTAAATGCACAACCATCAATAGGATTTGAGCCGAAGTAGCTTTTCACTACTTGCGCTATGTCTCATTGTACAGCCACCTAGGTAGCTCTAGGCTCTAGGTAGAAGGGATACGTAGATACGGGTTACACGGGGTTAGAATGATTGGTGTATGTGCCCTTCAAACAGTAACTAGGTTCAAACTTCAGCCTTGTTCTTGATTTCCAGCGCGGATATAATTTTCCCTTTCTTTCCTTTCTATATATTATTTATTCACGAGCTAATTGTCATGATTACTGATAAGGCCTTACTAGTAAGACTTAGTACCGCGGAAGTATATCAAATCTTGGTCTAAATCGGGGAGAAAGAGGCTTTTTTCTTTCTTTCTTTTTGGACATCCAGGTTCAGGTGTGTATTGGTATTTGTCACAGATAGGCTCTTTACAGGGTCCAGAGCTGCGTCTGCACTTAATAAGGGCTACAAACACAGAGTGTTTTTAAGACAGGAAATGAGATGAACCAAGTAAAAATAGAAACTCAGGACAATAAGCCCAACGGACAAAGAAAACAAACGGATTTGAGATCAGCCACCAGTCACAAAATTGCCTCCGACTGCGGCCCGGCCCAGACTCCATTTCATAGTCACATAGGAATGAAGAAGGAGGGATTAGAAGGAGAAAAGAATTCCAGAAATTACAAAGATATCCGGACCGGTCGACCCTACCTACCCCGATATTAGTGTAACTTTTAAGTTCCCAAGACCGGGAACCGGAAATGACAGAAGATTCCAACGGGGAGTACAAACAGGGGAAGTATTTGGAATAACTCAAAATTATCAGAGAGCCAAAGACAGAGAATCAACGGGAATGACAGGAGAGATCGAGGGAGTACAGACATATGAGTATTTGCAATGATTAACAGCAGTCAGCGTAATGACAAATAGTAGATACAAATGGTTTGAAACTCTAAACAACACCGTGCCAAAAAAAAAAAAAAAAAAAAAAAAAAAAATTGGGGGTAGGAGCCATAGCGCTTACATCACAGTAACATGGGTAGCCGCTTAGCACGCCTCGGAATAGAAAGCCCCTGGGTAACTGAAAGCTTGCGTCCGCGCGTCTGTGGGTGACCGGGTATCCGCGAGGCTATCCGCTAGCGGTAGGCTAAAAGTCAATTGAGTGCTTTGAAGCTGCGCTGGCGGCCGCGTGTAGGGCAGACCATTCATCAAGGTTGCCACTGAGCCGGAAGCACCTGGTTTAGGCCCTTTCCTGCTTTTTTCAGGGCTACAGTACCCGTAAATGTCAGAGTTACTCTCAAGGAGTGCAAGACGTGAATGGTCACGAAATGTTGGCCTTGATACTCGCGCTTCCTCGTTACTCCGTAGCTCTTCCCCGGTATCCCCCGGGTTCAATCTAGTGTATGTGCCACTGGAGGGCATCAAGGGTGGAGAGGCGCTAGCCGAGGTCGTTGGTAGGTATCTAAGAACCATATCATGTGGATTTGACGGGGCCGGTTTGGTCCGGACTATAGGGCTGGTGTTGAAAGATCCAGAGGTGCATTGCTTCACCGGCCGAATGTTGTTCGGGGTAACACTTTTGACAGTCCACGGGTGTCCAATCTTGCATTCCTGTTGAGGAAGTGCGGAGATGACTTCTGATGACGTTGGAAACCCCTGTGAACCCATTTGGAGCAGGCATCGCCCACTAGGGTTGGGAAGCGTCCGACCTGCTCCTTGCCCCTCGGATGATAGAGCAATCATAGAGGGCACAAAAGACGTCTCAGAAGACTGAGATCCTGACCCTGGAAATATGTACGCGTCATTGGAATGGTGGAACGCGCTCTCCACTTCGTGGTCTGGCAAAAACCCTCCACTAGGGGCCCTATGAGCGTTAAGCCCAGAATGCCAAGTTTTTGACCACGAAAGTCCGCAGTAGTCTGGTAGGGCTCCTTGTGGGCTTGTGGGCACCACGTAGGTGGGAGGCTGCGAACCGTAAACATTAGAGGTCTCGTCCTCGTAACTGACTGTATGATCATGGCCAAAAGATGGGCGACTGTACGACTGATGAGACTCGGCTGCACCCATGTCAAATGCTGGTGGACGTGGGAATGAAGCAAAGCGAAAGTTTGAGGGATTCGACAACAATTCTTGTTTTGGAGCCATTTGAGGTGCGTACATTCCCTGCCTTTGATGACTTGAAGACAGGGTAGCGTTCGTAGGGGGATACGGCCACCCAAGGACTTTTGTTTGTAACACTGACGAATTGACCTTGACTGCATCTTAGCTGATCGCAGATGACTCTAGCAATTCATAAACAGGACTCACCCTTAAGAAGTGGCAGTTCGTATTTCCTGAAGTCCGGCAGTTTACACACCCTAGGCCATTGCCGACATCGCCACTGCACTTGATCTTCCTCTTGCGGCATCGATTGCACTGTTGGTGTTAGCTTCTTCCCCCTTTCCTGGGACGATTGGAACTCACCGCAACAGGGATCCGTCGCCGGGTGGAACTTCGACTTTGCCCCTCTCCTTCTGTAGTCGAAGTGATGGTCCCGATAGTTCTGTCCACAGTCTCCTGTTGGCTATTGGCCCGAGCAGAATGCGGTAAAGAGAGAGCATCTCGCTTGGACTGCGGGTCGAAGCCGATCTCTTCCTCCGGGGTAACGTAAGGATTTGCCATTACTTCAAGCATTAGCGGCAACGAAAACGCATTGGTATCCGACTCTGAGACGTACATAAAGACTAAACAGATTCAAGGAATTCAAAGTAGTTTGAAAGGTCGTCATGCATTAAAGGTCAAAAAATCAGGAATGATAGCGGCTAACATGTTCCGACTATCTTCACGCATTGGAAAAGAGACTGGGGAAGGATGAGGGGGGTTCAGTCGGAAGCGATGTCAGTTTTAAGTCAATGTGTCAGGCTTTAATTTCAATGTCCTTTTTCATTAGTATTTGTTTTTCCTCAAAAACCTCTCCCCTCTTCTGTTGGTCCATTAAATGTATATTATCGACGGATCATAACCGGTTTCGGAAAGTACCCAAAAGTCAGAAAGGGTTCCTAGCTCTCTTGCTCGTTTGGTGCAAGTGATTAATTTGATACCTGATTCTGCTCGTCGCACTAAAAAAGAACGCTATGCAGATATCCGTCGTTGCATCCAAGTCAGACGTCAAGTTGGTTGGGACCCCCAGAAGTATGCTGATAGAAGGCCAGCCAGATAGACAGAATCTCCCGACATTTTAAGAGGTTCTGTTTCACAGAGTAACGTTGCACGAGTGGACATGACCTGATAGTCTCCATAACGAGTCAGGCTGAGAAATTTGGAGATCTTTGTGAGCTTGCTGAACCAATAGCCACGATTAAAGCTCCACAGTTTCTTTCCCCGAGCCACGGTCATCTCTAGATGAGCTCACCTCTTTCCATCGACAGATGCCAAGGTGAGGAGTGAGGCCAGTCTCAGCACGTACCTTGGTGACGAACGGACAGCCGCCGATTACGTTTGCAAGAGCCTTCTAGGACTGCAATCTGTGGGTTGGTCGAGACGAGCATGGAGGATGTTTGCCCTAGAGAATGGCGGTGATGAGGAGCCTATTGGCTGGGCGTTTGCGGCCTTCAGTATCAAACAAAATTCTTCCAGTGACCTAGTACTTTTTAAACGCCACCTAGGATAGGAAAGAAAAGCTGACCAACAGTGATCAGGGCCATAGAAGTCTTCATTTAACCGCGAGAATGGAGTGAGTGGAGCTCAGACAACGAAAAGAGACCCTTGCAAACGACTTACGCTGAATGTCTCGGGAATCTTTGGGCTCCCGTATCCTGGCCAGAACGCTGATAGTAATACTTCGGGGCAATTAGATCATTCCAGTCCCAACGAAAGCAAATGTGGCTTAGTAGCCAAGACTGGACCCGAATGAAGCCCTGACATAAATGGACCGGCTTGAAACCTGTGTCCAGATCACCGGGCTGGATCTGCATCTGTGCATTAGGCTGCGTGGCTGTCGCTCTCCAATAATACCACCACTGAAAAGATAGTATAGAAGAGAGGAAACAAAGCTTAGAGAACCGAGGCACATAGTAGAAAATGTACACCTGAATTTGATAGACCAAAACTATAGGGTTGCACCCAATATCATCATTCAATGTACATGAGGGCAGAAGCTAGGCTCAAGGGGCTGTCTGCTATGCACGAAGATCAGGGGTATAAAAGAAAGTACCTGACGTAGCAGGTTGACCTTTGCCTACAATCGAGCCAACGCGGCTTCGTGGCCAAATTGGGCTCGTTTGAAACAGGCTGATGTGGTGATCTCCAGTCAACTCTTTTAAGACAGACAAAAGGAACCAATGATGGACTTGCCTATGATTGAGGATCACAATCACAATCACAATCATATTGAGTCAAGATTCGCTGAGGCAAAGAAGAAGAAAATAAAGAGACTAAGTGAGCCATTTAGAAAGAGGATCCAAACAGTCTGCAGTCATTTTTTTTCTCTTCGCAAGCTGTTTGGTCGAAACTGAACCCAGGTTGACAAATGGACCAGCCACTTGGTGCCAGGAACCAGTGAAACGTGCTTGACATTTGTTAGCGCTGGGGCTAATGACTATCAGAAAAAGAAATGAGATGGTTTAAATGCGAATCGGGAAAGGTAGAGACAGGGGAGAAGAACAAAAACGATATTAAGATCCACCACGTGCTATTCTCTCTTCTCTCTGCTGTCAGTACAGTGCAGAGTTGCTAATTGAGGTTGAGATGGGAAAAGGGTGCAGCAGACCGGCGTTATTTCCAACGTCTTGTGAAACTACCAAAACTAATTGGCACTAACAAGTGCACCGGAAGATGTCCAACTTCCATATTGCTGATGGATTTTCCTTCCACCGAAGAGGATCTGGGGGTTACAGTTGAGCTTTGTCCTCAACATTGTAGGTGTCTTAGCGCATCCGATAGTGAAATCAACTCCGTGGGTCATTCGTCACGATTACACAGTGATTTGGCCAACCCAAGAGTATGTCGGTCTTGCGACCCCAATTTCTCGTCGAACGGGTCTACCGGAAGGCATGCCGTTGGATTGAGAAGACGGCCTCAGTTACACGAGAGGGTGCCGGCTCAACTATCCGAGAAGTGTAAGCTCCTCGAACATTGAACTAAATGGTTCAATTTCCATGGGAGGGCCCGTATCGAAGTCAGCCGACATCGTCATTGCGGTCATGGTACTTGTGCGATTGTCCATAAGTTGAGGATCGACAAGACAAGATTGGCGGCAGCGGCTCCGCACCTTAACTTTTCCGCCTTTTTATCTGCAAAGAGACTAACAGAATAATACCGCCGTCGAACTTTACTTGATCGTTCTTCATTACATACAACATCCCTCTCTGCTCAATAGCTTAAGTACTCACTGCAGTACCGGTCTTGTTATTTATTTTTTTTCTCTTATTTTTCTCTTGATTTACTTATTGATTTTCTTACTTAATCCGTGTCCAACATACCGTGGAATCATCCCCCACTTCACGTGTGACCACCACCAGTAGAACGCCATGAGCGTCCTCCTGGAGACCTCACTCGGCGACATTGTCATTGACTTATTGGTTGACGACTCTCCCAAAGCGTGCGAAAAGTGAGTATCATTGTTGTTCACATGACATTATCCCTTTCGCATGCTTCGCGCGTGTACTATATCGAGTGGCTGAACCCAAAACTAAGCTATCCATCTTCTCCCGCTCTAGCTTCCTGAAGCTATGCAAAGTCAAGTACTATAATTTCTCGCCCGTTCACAGTGTTCAAAAAAACTTCACCCTTCAGACCGGCGACCCCCTCGGTCCTGAATCCCCGGAAAGCGATGGCGGTTCGTCGATATGGGGCCTTCTAGAAGGTTTCTCGAAGAGGACGTTCTCACTCGAGGTCCCACCGAAATTGAAGCACGACGAAAGAGGAATAGTGAGCATGGCAACGGTCCCTTCGCCGCATGACCCCGACCAGCGCATCGCTGCGAGCCAGTTCCTCATCACGCTCGGAGAGAATCTCGATTACTTGGATGGCAAAGCGGTGATCTTCGGGAAAGTTGTGGAAGGGTTTGACGCCCTTGAAAAAGTAAACGAAGCCTTCATCGACGATCGGGGTCGGCCACTCAAGGACATCCGTATCCGGCATACAGTCATTCTTGATGACCCGTTCGAAGACCCTCCAGGCCTGGTAGTTCCGGCCGAGAGCCCTTTACCGTCGAAGGCGCAGCTTGCTACTGTGAGAATTGCTGATGATGAGGACCTCGATGATAATATGGATGAAGAGTCCATGGAGAAACTAAGGCGGGAACGTGAGGCAAGAGCACAGGCGCTGACCCTCGAAATGGTGGGCGATCTCCCGTTCGCGGAGGTTAAGCCGCCAGAGAATGTCTTATTTGTCTGTAAATTGAATCCCGTTACTCAAGGTATGAGCTAGCTACCCCCTAATAGTCTTCTCTTGAATTCCAAGGACCATACACTAATGGCCGACAGATGAGGATCTTCAACTAATATTCAGCCGCTTTGGGCAGATTCTGTCATGCGAGGTCATCCGAGACAAGAGGACTGGCGACAGTCTACAATACGCCTTCATAGAATTTGAGAACCAGAAAGACTGCGAACAAGCCTACTTCAAGATGCAGGGCGTGCTCATTGATGATCATCGCATCCATGTAGATTTCTCTCAGAGTGTCAGTTCAATGGTCTCTTACTTAGCCCTTAACATTACTAATGTATCGTACAGGTGTCGAAGCTTTCGGAAAGCTGGAGAAATGCTACCATCTCCAAGCGCAGCGGCCAGCGAGGTGGTTTCGGAGGCGTCGCTAGCCTTGAGAAGAAGCGCCAATATAGGGTGTCTGATAACGCACGCGAAGATGTTGACGACTATACTATGATGTTTGACAAGGGGGACAAGGCTTCCCGACGGCGCTCATACAGCCGGAGTCCACAGCGAAATTCACACCGTGACAGAAGAGTGAGTCGAAGCCCAAGGCGAGATTCCTACCGAGTTTCCCATCGGGGGCGATACCGCGATAGGTCTTACAGCCGAAGCCCAGCCCGAGGCAAATCATATCGTGATAAAGACCATAGTCGATACGACGACCGTGAACGACGCCGGGACGATGATCGGTATCGGGAAAGGAGACGTCGTTAAATATTGAGGCTAGTCAGGAGAGCGTTTGAGCAAGGGAAATACAGCGAGATCAGACTTACCGAATGCTAAAATTTTGCCTTGTAGCTTACTTGTCTATCATATACAATAATGCGGACAGACAATATTGACTTTATTCTCCTCCTGAGCCTCACCGAATAGTTCCTCAAGGCAATTAAAGGTACACTCAACCAACCAAAACCCGCTGATGAAACTATGGCCCCACGGCTTCAATCAATGGCGTCCCACGAAATGCTCCGCCTTCACGATTTCTTGAGATGTGGTTGGCCAGTCAGATCCCACGGCGAGACTTGGACACTCACTAGGCGTCACTATTAATAGGCGCATACCGTCAAAAAATGTGAGAAATGTTGATTGCGATGGAGCAGTTGGGTTCTACTAGACGACGGATATGGAGCAACTTCTGCTTTGCTACTCCTGACTAAAAATAATAAATCCTAATAATGAAAAAAATAATTATTAGTTGGAGGCCTGGCGGCCAGCTTGTGTGGCTTGACAAACCGCTCCCTGAAAGTAAAATAAGTTGTTGTTTAAAGACCCCCCTCCATCCCAGAGCTTCAGTTTCACCCCACGCACTCCCTCCCAAAACCCCTCCTTTTTTACACTAATCCTCATCTTTCTTTTTTGTGTTTTGTCTATTATCTTCCACCTCTTCTCGCCTACATATCCATTTCTGCATACTATCCTCCTAATATACTCCAAATTTAAGTATACACCATGGCTGCAGCTATTAAGGAAACCGTCTCCAATCTGATCCATGGTCATTCCGAAGCCTCCCCTCGCCAGCCTTCCTCCGAAGAGTTTCAGCAACTGCAACAGAAATATACCGACGCCGGACAAGGACATGTGTTCGCATTCGCCGATCAATTGAATCAGGTTGAGAAGGCTCAGCTTTTCCATCAGTTGAGCAACTTTAATCCCAGCCGGATCAATGATCTGGCCGACAAGGTCCTGAACCCCCCTAAAACCCAGGAAGGCCCCGTCACACTCGAGCCTCTCCCGGAAGTGGCTACTGCTTCAATCCTGGATTCCGACCCCAAGGACATTCAAAGGTGGTACGATGAAGGTCTCCAGGCGGTGTCAGAGAACAAGGTCGCTGTGGTCCTGATGGCTGGCGGACAGGGTACTCGTCTAGGTAGTTCTGCTCCCAAGGGCTGCTTCGATATTGGACTGCCCAGCCGCAAGTCCCTCTTCCAGATTCAGGCAGAGCGCATTGCCAAACTCCAGACCCTGGCACAGAAGGTTTCCGGCAAGGAAGCCTCTATCCCCTGGTATGTCATGACCAGTGGACCAACCCGCAAGCCCACAACGGAGTTCTTCGAGCAGCACAAGTATTTCGGCTTGGACAAGAAGAACGTCGTAATCTTTGAACAGGGTGTCCTGCCCTGCATCTCTAACGAGGGCAAGATTTTACTGGAAGCCAAGTCTAAGGTACGATAAATCCTTAAATGAAGCCCAACGTAGTAGTCTAACAACAAAGCCTAGGCAGCTGTTGCGCCTGATGGCAACGGTGGAATCTACCAAGCGCTCATTACCTCCGGTGTGCGGGAAGATATGCGGAAGCGTGGTATCGAGCACATCCACACTTACTGCGTCGATAATTGCCTAGTCAAGGTTGCCGATCCCGTCTTCATTGGGTTCGCCGCTTCGAAGAAGGTTGATATCGCTACCAAGGTGGTCCGTAAGCGCAACGCTACCGAGTCGGTTGGCTTGATCCTGCAGAAGAATGGCAAGCCCGACGTGGTCGAGTACTCTGAGATCGACAAGGAGACAGCCGAGGCCAAGGACCCCAAGCAGCCCGATGTGCTGAAGTTCCGCGCCGCCAACATCGTCAACCACTACTATTCCTTCCGTTTCTTCGAGTCCATTGAGACTTGGGCCCACAAGCTGCCTCATCACGTTGCTCGCAAGAAGATTCCTTGCGTCAACATCGAGACTGGCGAGACCTTCAAACCTGAGAAGCCCAACGGTATCAAGTTGGAGCAATTTGTCTTCGATGTTTTCCCAATGACTCCTCTAGATAAGTTTGCATCCATCGAGGTGCGTCGCGAGGACGAGTTCTCGCCGCTGAAGAACGCCAGAGGCACCGGAGAGGACGACCCTGACACCAGCAAGCATGACATCATGAAGCAGGGACAACGCTGGATTGAGAAGGCCGGCGGTGTTGTTGTCACTGAAGGCGAGGCTGTTGGTGTAGAGGTGTCGCCACTGATCAGCTACGTAAGCTCTCTTTCCTATCAGACTTCTGAAATGGGACAATTGTGTCTCCTTGCTAAGACCTATACTAACGTCGGTTTAACAGGGTGGTGAAGGACTTGGGTTCCTCAAAGGCCGTGAGATCAAAGCTCCTGCAGTGATTGAGAAGGAAGAGTAAATATCACGATGCTTACTGTCTGATTCCATTAACATATGCATTGAACAGCACATTAATAAATGAATGAAGCATATTTGTTTACCGGCACTTGAGCGATCAACTAAGTCTTCCAGGGGTATCAGGAATAATTAAATGCTTTGAGATTGCCCACATTCATTGTAGCGACGGGATATATGTCTTTCAACGGTTCAAGAATGCGACCCATGTGGTAGTCTACCTAGTGATGTACATAACGTATACCCACTTAAGTAATCGGACATAATCGTTCGGTACGCCCGGACTAACAGCATTCATATCTCTTTGAACCAATTGCATCATGACCTATCACGACCTCCTTATATGACCAACAATACTATTTCATACACAAGGCTGACTGGAAGTCAATCTGCACTGTATTGTGGTTGACAGCTTCGAAAAGGGTTTCTTGCCTATATATATGTATATATAGTGATTCTTGTATCAGGTAACCCATTGATACGTGTCTACAGCAAGCCTACGAAGCAGGGAACTGACTATAGCCATGTGGCCCGGTGCAACAAAAGACACGGATTACTCGAGTAAACAGCGTTTTCTATGCTAAATCTGAAGGTGAAGTCTTGCTAACGAAGAGGGGTAGAGGCTTTGTTCTGAGGCATATGACAGATTGTAAGAGGAAATCGAGGAGACAAAGAAACATCGCGCACAGTCAAGGCTTTCCCCAAATTGGGAAGGCCAACTATTTGGCGTTACTTCGGGATAATGATTAGTTGTTCATCTTGTATTCGGATGCAAGGGCTGGAATAAACTAAGGAATGACAATCCTCCGGGAAAGTGTGCCTCAGGCCGTGAATACCCGTTCCAATGTTACGGAATCTGGGGAGTTCTAACGGTAATGCTGTAACAACCTTACGCAATACGGGAAAGCCCGGGCGTTAAGTTTTTCTTTAATTTTCTATCTATCCTTGCTGGTATTCTAAGAAACCCTTAGTGTAAGGAACTAAAACGCTGTCCGTTACTCGGCTTCATCGCTTAATTGAATCTTACTCCTCTGTCCGTAACGAGATTCTTCCCGTTATTTTTCCTGTTATTTCCTGTGGTCCGGAGGGATTGTTGGAGTGCTGTGAGGGTTCTGTCTGGAGAGCTGCTGTGTTGTAAGTTCTTGTTCTTTGTGGTTTTTTTTTTCCCTCTTTCTCTATTTTTTTTTTCTCTAGTCGCTTTTCTTTGTCAGCCCACTTTTACCAATGTCGAGAGTGGGCTGTTGGAAGTGTCGCTCTTCCTCCAAGGTTCTCAAGCTGACGGTCGAAAACAGTACATTTGTTAAGGAGAACTGAAGTTTGTTGTTGGTTTTAGGAAGAGTGAGTGTTTCTTCACGATTTTCCGGAATTTTCCCGTGACTTTTGGCTTTTTGCTGTACTGGATGATGCACAAGTGCCGCTCTATCCACCTCCCTCCTTCGCACGGTTCTCGGACATAGCATACACATATTTCCTTCTTTCTCGAATCCGGATATCCCAACATGGCCGTGAGATTGTGAGAGCAAGTGCCTGAATCCGTCTCGCTGCTGTCACCGCATATGCATCCGGTCAATGATTACGGCGGCGCTCAACTCGCAAGTCATACGAGAAGATGTCCTCAGCAAACCGAGTCACGGGAATAATGAAATATAGACATATCGACTGACAAGTTTCCCTTGTTAGCTATTATATCGACAGGATGTTGCTTTCTCGCCGTGCATGCTATAAGTGTGGCAATATTGGCCACTACGCCGGTTAGTCGCCTTGGGAGTAAAATATGAGCCGAGCCGGATTTCGCTAACGGGCTGTAGAGGTCTGCTCCTCCTCTGAGCGTCTCTGCTACAACTGTGAGTGGCTCTATGAATTTGCAGCTTCCTGATTGGATATTTTACTGATAGTTGTGCTCTAAATAGGCAAGCAGCCTGGTAAGCTACCATGCGTGCCACGTCCCTGGGACCGAAATCTAATGCATCAATAGGCCATGAGTCTAGCAGCTGCCCACGTCCTCGTACTACCGAGAGTAAGGTTTTCTAGATGACGCGAGGAAAAACACAGAAGAGTTAACGTGAATTTTCTTCTAGCCAAGCAATGCTACAACTGCCAGGGGCTAGGCCACGTTCAGGCTGATTGTCCCACTCTGCGTCTCAATGGCGCTAACGGCCGCTGCTACAACTGCAGCCAGCCCGGTCACCTTGCCGTATGTCTATCTTACTCGGGACATTGCCAGAATGACGATTGACCTGAATTTGTTCTAGCGCAACTGCCCGGCTCCCGCTTCCGGTGCCCCCCGCGGTGTCGGTGCTCCTCGTGGTGGATTCAATGGTGGCTTCCGCGGTGGATACGGTGGTTACCCTCGTGCTGCCACTTGCTACAAGTGCGGTGGCCCTAACCACTTCGCCCGTGACTGTCAAGCCCAGGCCATGAAGTGCTACGCTTGCGGCAAGCTTGTGAGTACATTCTGCAGGCAGTTGTACTGTTCAAAAATATTGATTTCAAATCTTTTAGGGTCATATATCTCGTGACTGCACCGCTCCCAACGGTGGCCCCTTGAGCTCTGCTGGCAAGGTCTGCTACAAGTGTGCACAGGCCGGCCACATCTCCCGAGACTGCCCCAACAACGAGGCCGCTAGCCAGCAGCCTGCTGAATCTACTATCCCTGCTGCTGCTTCGGCCGCCCCTGCTACTGTCGCTGCCGCAACCGAGACGGCTGCGGAGGCCGCTCCCGTTGCTGCAGCCGCTCCTACCACTGCTGTCGCATAGACAGCTGTGCGATTGAATTGACCGATCCCATTTATGGGAGCCTGTTTCCTTTCTTCCTTTTGCATTAGGGCTTGCCGATCTCAGCCTTAATTTCTTTTAATCCTCCCATGTTTCTTTCTTTGCATATACTACGCCCCCCTCCGTGCTTCAACTCTCGGCACCGGCATTTTTCATTTCCTCTTATGTATACGACGAACAAAAGTTTCATGAAGTCTTAGGTTCCTTTACGGCTTGGATCCTATACATGGCTCAGGTTCTTACGATTGGCGTCTATTGTTCCCTCGATCATCTTCCTCATTTTGAATTATATGTGCAGCAAGAAAAGGAGACGAGGCGAGGCGAAGGGTTAATTAAGCGCAGGAAAGTCATAGGTGGATCGAAGCAGGCGCGTTGATATGCATAGGAAAGGGCTTCAAGATGGCACGGATGGATTGTTGTGCTGAAGATCGCTAGTGATCAAAGAACGGTACCTGACGCGGTGGTTACCCTTCATCTTCTCGTACTCTAGTCTATATCCGATGAATGGGAAGCGAAAGCAGAATAAAAAAGCCAGCAAAGCAAATTTCAAACTTTTTTAGTTCAAAAGTTCTTCAATCCCTTTCGTCCCGCTGGAGCTGAGGTTTTGGATCGTTTCCTATTATGGACAGACTCGTGACGCTGGCTTTCTTCTATTTGAGGTCACGGTCTAGTCTCTTTTCTGTACTTCACAAAATCTCTATCACAACTACCACCACCTCTAATCCCACTAGCCCTATTTTCTTGAAAGAACAACATGCCCGGCTCAGAAGCGAGTGATGAATTCAGTGATGATGTTGAGTTTATCCCGGTCTTTTTGAGCTCTTATACGTTTCATTTGGCTCTAGCTTGTGATTGCTAACGTTCTTGTGCTTGAACACCAGTAGGCTCTCATCGTCGACGTTGACTGCCTTCAAGCTCATGGTATATTTGTCGGTTGTCTTTGTGATTATCAACTCACCATGAATAGGGATCGGCGCTGCCGATATCACAAAACTAAAGACCAATGGCTTTTATACTGTCGCTGTACTATAACCTTTTTCAAGTAATGCTATACTTTTCTATATATACTCACATCCAACTTGCTTAGTCCGTTCATGGGACCACACGAAAGAACCTACTGAAGATAAGGGGATTTAGCGAGGTCAAAGTTGAGAAGATTAAGGAGGCTGTCAATAAATGCTTGGTATGCAAGCAAGCAGAGTCATGATTACAGTCTGTGTTACCAGAGACTAATTCGATCAGCCAGCTGCTTCTGGATTTATCACGGCCATGGAGCTGAGCCATCAGCGAAAGAGAGTTGTTCGCATCTCAACTGGCAGCAAGCAATTTGATTCTATTTTGGGGGGGTAAGCTATTGGCACTGCCGTCATGGAAAGTTCTACTAACAGACACAGGGGCTTCCAAAGCATGAGTATTAGTGAAGTATTTGGAGAATTCCGTTGTGGAAAGACTCAGCTATCACATACCATGTCCGTTGTTGCACAACTCCCAAAGGAGATGGGCGGCGCGGACGGCAAGGTTGCTTACATTGATACGGAGGGCACATTCAGACCAGAACGCATCTCACAGATTGCAGAACGATTCAGTGTTGACCCTGACTCTGCTAGGGAGAATATTTCCTATGCACGGGCCCTCAATAGCGAGCACCAGTTAGAGCTGTTGAATACTCTCAGCAAAGAGTTTGCTGGCGGCGAATATAGGCTACTCATCATCGACAGTATCATAAATTGCTTTCGGGTGGATTACTGTGGACGCGGAGAACTCGCGGATCGTCAACAGAAACTTAACCAGTTCTTGATGAAACTGGCCCACATGGCTGAAGGTTTGTGCGCCTATTCTTGCTCTTTGATTTGCAGACTGATCGTATGTCAACTAGAATTTAACGTTTGCGTCCTAATGGTGAGTCTCTTTCTTTCCTACGAAAGATGCCTATCTCAACGCAGAGATAGACAAATCAAGTACAGAGTGATCCTGGTGCTAGTGCTCTCTTTGCTGGGGCGGATGGCCGCAAACCTGTAGGAGGACATGTCCTGGCGCATGCATCCGCGACTCGAGTCCTACTACGCAAGGGCCGCGGCGATGAACGTGTTGCTAAGATTCAGGACTCGCCAGGTAAGTGACCATTGTAATTAGGCAAATAATCATAGCTGACAGGTGCAGACTGCCCCGAACAAGAAGCGACATACGTGATCACCAATGGTGGTATCACTGATCCTGATAAGGTGTAGATTCAGTATTCCCAGGATGATCTATTTGCGACAGGATGAGACGAGCCATATACAGGGCACTAATGTTGAGGAAAGCCAACTAATAATTTCTTTAAAAGAGTATGCTATTTGCGACGATGTCCTTATTCAATGTGCTTCATGCACCAAGTTTCATGTGTATGAATAGTGTGGTAAGCAGTAATAATTTAATGCTCGGAGATCAGATGAATTTATCTTCTCCGCCTTCCGGGTCTTTAAATAAAAATTCCCGCTAGAATTTCTTCCGCAACAACAAACCCATTAACCGAACTTTTCTTTCCTTTTTTCTTTTCCCCAATTAGTATCCTTTAATTTGATTCATTGCCAAGATGGGAAAGGACCTAGAAATAGGAGGCTACACTGTCCTACCGCTTCGTTTGCCGTCTTCACAAGCTAAGAATGCAAAATCCGCAACGCATTATCTTTACCTCCGGCCTCACGAACCACGCCTCCCCGACGCCGATACCCCCCGCTCTCTTTTTATAGTCAATGTCCCCATCGATACTACAGAGCTACACCTGCGCCATCTATTCGGGACTCAGCTGGGCGCCGGACGAGTAGAACGGGTGGAATTCGAGGCAGTACCGACGAAAAAGAAGGGAGGAATGGCAGCAGCCCATAGCATGACAGCGAACGTCTCAAAAAGCAAGAAGAGAAAGCGAGTGACTGCCGACGAGCTACAGAATCAGCTGGAGGATGTCGAATTACCGTCTACGTGGAACCGAGGCCTCCAGAAGAGCGGTGCGCATGCTATTGTCGTCTTTGCCGACAAGCCCAGCATGGAGGCGAGCATGAAGGCAGCCAAAAAAGCAGCCAAGAAGGACGGAAAAATTGTTTGGGGCGAAGGCATCGAGGGCCGTCTCCCTGAGCTAGGCTTGCAGCGGTATCTGGATCATGAGGAGGCTCGGTATCCTCCCCGCGCCGAGTTGCTACGCACTGTGAATGACTTTATGACTGTGTTCGAAGCTGTTGCGGATGCTAGAAAGAAGGAGCACTCAAGGAGAGCCCAAGAACCGGACGAGGATGGATTTATTACGGTTACCAGTGGGCCGAAACTCACCTCTATTGCGCGCGAGGATGAGGCTAGGGGGTTGGTAGAGAAACAGAAGAAGAAGTCACAGGGACTGGAGGACTTCTATCGGTTCCAGTCTAGGGAGAAGAGGAAGGAGAGGCAGAATGAGCTGCTTAAGAGGTTTGATGAAGATAAGAAGAAGTTGGAGGAGATGAAGAGACGGAAGGGAAAGATCAGGGTAAGTTCATTTCCGTTGCCTATTGTTTTACGCTTAAGAGGATTTTTTTACTAATCCTTCAATCAGCCTGAATAATGTGTTCATTACGTATCGACATCGATTCTTAGCACGGCGTTTGGGATGGGTTAAAAGTTTTGGTTTCCTCATAAATTCGAGATATACATGTTAGGTGATTGTGAGTGAACTGGGCCTTTTTTCCTTTTATTGTTTCCATTTTGCATTATATTTCCATGATGAGTCCGCTGGGGCCAGAGTAAAGCAAGACTCGACTTTGATCGATGTCATGCTATGCCTTCAAAAACCAGCGTAATATCAATATCTTCTCACCTTTCTGAAGCGATAGCCGAATTTCTTCTATATAAGTTTCATCGTCATAGGGTCAAAATATCTACTAACAACTAGTGCTTCCGCTAGGTACTTCTTTCGTGATCTTGTAGTTGGTAGACTGAGTTTAGATTGGTGGACGTATTTGTTGGTGACGTGTATAGACCATGAATACTGAAATAGACACTGCGGCGATGACCTTGCTATATATCTCTGTGAGTAAAAGGCAATTTGTATATAAGCTACCTAACTAGACAGACTTAAGATAAAGTTTATGAGTTCATAAGTCATATAAATATCAGTTTGTATATGACGCACAGACCATCTTACCTCAGGCTACCTCTGGCTTGGCATGACATCTTCAGTCACACATGATGTCTTTGGAATACAACCAGCTTCGCGCACGATTAGCCATCAAAAGCAAAGCGCATTGTATATTCCTTTCATATATGTATAAGGACAGTAGTATTGCTTGAATTGTGCCCAAGTCAAAGTTGTCATTGGACACAAAGCTTCGAAATCGAAATTTTGATCAGTTCTCTTGTATCACTCACTTATTTGTGATGACCAGTTTACCTTGAGTCTCATTCTATACAAATCTTGTCAATGTCTTCTACCACATCAAATACCCAGCCAGGGGGCTTCCTGCAGCCGTCCCTTCCCTCTCCAGCTCCCTTGACATCTACTGCTACTCCATCCATTCTCCCCCGACCTAGATCGCATCCGCTCAAAGCAGGATCAACAAAAGAAACCTCTGTTATCAATCATGTGGACAAGATGATCTTAACCATCAACCGCCGACATGCCAAGAAATTCAGCAGCGCATTTGATGGCCAAGCCCAACCAGAGTCGGAAAAAGGGTATGAAAGCTTCAAGGAAGTGGCTAAAGATATTGAGGTCTTAGTCGACATCCTGTGGGTTACAGGAACTCGTATGTTTATCTGCTATCTTCCTCCCATTGTGATGGAAAACAAGCTTAACGGTTGGAACGAATCTAATTCTGCACAGCGTCACTTCAAATACCATATCTTATCTCTCTGGCAGTTTACATCAATACTTATCTCCCTGAGTATCCCTTTTCTCCAAAAGCGACGTTCCAACTGCTCAGAAAGTTGGATTCCGTGTTCGCGTCTCTGTTGACAGGGGAGGATGTCAACTCCGGGGCTCCATTGCCAGGCTTTGAGACTAGACGCAATATCGTGTCTATGACGGAGAAGGTCCGTATTAAAAGCATTGCGGAAACATGCCGTGTAGCTGTTGTTGAGGCTAGGGAGCAAGTGGACGGACCCGATGATGAAGATGAGGATGACTTCAGTGATGGGGATGATGATTTCGATGATATCTACGGCGCAGCGGATTATGCTGCCCCGGGAAGATGGGAGATGGAGACTGCTAGAGTTTTTGAGAAGACGATTCAATTACTAGGCGATGAATTGGGGAAGGAGGGTGAATTCTGTGACACTGACTTGGCTCCTGGAAATACTTGTCAGGGTGAATCTAAGTGAGGTTTTCTACTTCTAATATATCAAACAGTTCCTATAAATTTAGGTACCTACTCGTTGAATGTCAACGAAACAAGTCTACTTCTGCCTTCGCAACCGTCGATAATCCATCCGCTATGCCATTCAAACTGATTGCCATTTTCAGTCTGCGCGAACGGGGCTTCCTTTTCAGAGGACTTGCGATAGGTGGAATCAATACGAAACCAAGCAGAATCTATGCAGAATCTATAAGGTCTACAGAATTGTCTTCTTTTCCACTGCATATCAACATGATGAGAGAAGATAGTATGACCGCTACTATGACCGTTTTGGCAATGTGTGGACCAAATCTGGAGTCTTGAGAGACGGGAACAGGAACGAGTAGATGCTGAATATCATCTTTTATGGCCGTCTTTTGAGCTTTAATTATGGTAGTTATCTGCTTGGAAGATTTACTTATTGCTTTCGAAGATATTACTATTATGGTCGATGTATTGTCTTACAATCGTCCGAGGATTTCCTTCATTCTCTCTCCTTCTTTTCCCTTCGCTCCTTTGGGGAATTTAAGATAATGCAGGGCATAGTGAAGTGGCGCGTACCATATTCTAAGTTTATTCGAAGTTTAATCTAGACCAACACGAACCAGACCTTAATGTAGGCTTGTGGACAATGAACATGGATGCTAGTCTACTAAGTAGTGTTAGTTCCGACTATTAGCTGGCGGATCGTGGGTTGGCGTGGTTGGGTACACCACACCACATCCATGGCGGTCCTGACATCTATATCGATGATAAAATGGCAGGGACTGAGTGTTAACACTTTTATTCGCATCTTTCAAAGCCCCGTTTGTGGTTTTTTTTTTATTTATTTATTTATTTTTTTTTAGGGCCCCATCAATTCTATAATCCCTATAGCAGCTCAAAAAGATACTGGTTTCATTGTGTTTCATAGGGAGTAGGCAACTACGGTTATTTGGGTATGTTTGGCACACCCGATCTATGGTTCAAGGCCTCTCACATTATATATGCACAATGTTTAAACGTCCGATATCCATTCAAAATATTATCTATACTATTGCAGTGGAGGGGAAAGTCAATCGCCCATACAACAGTGTTGTATACAAGAGAATGATCCCAATGAATCGTATCTCGGCAATTTATATTCCGTAATAATATATAAGTATAAGTAGCTATGTTATGATACGATTGTATCTGAACCTTATCCATGCAGTATAGACAAGATGGATGGTTACCTAATGCATGCGTTGATTGCTTCCTGCAAGGGACTGAGTATTAACCAACCAATTTGATTTCTGTGCCTACTTCTACTAACCCGATTACTTTGTACTATCGTAGACGGTTTTCAGCCTTGGTATGTATGTCCGTACCTACATATTGTCTCTCCAGTAATATGTCCTACGGTTCAGTCGGATTTAATGCAAGCAAGGGAATGTGCACTCATAAGGGGTTTGTTTTTAGGCTGCACATTGGGAATCAAGGGGCATGCGTAACGGTCCCTTACTCATGCCAGACGTGTTTCTATTTTGTTTTGGGTCTTGTATTATCTCGAGACACTTCTGATACTTTGAGATGAAACTCCTAATTCTGTTGGTACTACTTGGGTTGTATGTAGATACCTACATGTAACCTAGGCAGTGTTGTAGAGCTGTAGTAGTGTTAGTTATCTTACACTGAGGTAATGAAGATTGAATAAATTAAGGCACATACAAGTGATACTAAGTTAGGCGGGTACTAAGGTAGGTAGTAGGTACAGTACTAGATCGCGTCGCGTACGCGTACATTGAAGATCAAGTCAGGTATTTGGAACACAGTCTCCATTCCAGGCATTTTAGGTTAGGTTGCTATCATGATTAATGTCAACCGTTCGAACAAACTAGAGACAAATTTAGAAAGGTGAAAAGATTCCACCTCACGAGGCTGAGGAAAAATCTCTGCCATCTCGTGGAGGAACCCACTCCATCAAAAATGGGTCAGATCAATCAAATGAATCATTCCTACTGTAGGTACGAACGGAGCAAGGTACCAAGTTGCCTCGCTGGACTTGTCTAGGGCTAGATTCCTTGATAGTTGGTTACTGACACAAGATTACGAACCACGCCGGTTTGTATGCTCCAACCAATGGGAATGGCAAGTCCATAATTTCCATGGTTCAGATTGTCGGTGGAGTTGCTTAGTCTTGGTCGTGGGTTTGTGTTTTT